>LAPY01000132.1:275335-287283 GCA_000970635.1 Eragrostis tef | reverse complement strand
GGGGGAGAAGGGGCGAGAAGGGAAAGGAAGGGAGGAAATGCAAGTGGGAGGAACTGATGCAGCGGGAGCCGGCGCGGCGCGCGAGTTCCACGTGGCTCGCCGCTGAACGGTGTTAGTGTGGCTGATGAGTGGGCCCCGAGCGCCGGTGGAGGTGGCGCGACCGGCTGGTGGGGAACGAAATGGGTGCGGGGGGTGGGCCCTTGAGACGGAAAGGATAAGGCGAAGGGAGCACGCAACGCAAGTGATCGGCCGCACGCTAAACCCGCTGATTGTGCGCCCGTTTGTGTGGACCTTTTGGCAATTTAGCCCGGGCCCTTGTTCGGGCCCACGGTTGTCCCTTTTTGTCATTTTTTTAATTCCTTTTTGTCATCAGTGTCTGTTTTCAGGGCACATACGAATTAAAACTTTGGTGATTCTTTTCCCCAGTGCTAGTTTCGCATGATCCTTTCGAACACTACAACCTCAGTACCTCACTGAACATAACTCTCTTTCCCTATCACAGGAAATACGGTTCAATTGAGCTTCTCTTTCCGTTTTGTTCCTTCTCTTCTACAATAAGTTTCTCTAGAATTGTCTAATCCTCTGATCGGTAGTGAATTTTATGGTTGTCTGTGGCTGAAACTAACAACTCGTGCAAAATAGGCTAGGGGAAATAGCACAGCCGCAGCCAGCAGGAAAAAGCACAACGATCACGCACTAAGTCAAACCAACTCTGGTCTATCGAATAAAAGAAAAGTAACATATACTACACCGAATAGATACACTATGGCAAATACTATACAATTCATGATACTAAATTAATGTTACATAATTATCTAAAAAATTAATGTTACATAAGTATCGATACTCTTCCTATAGTATTTTTTCGCACCAACTCAGAAAATTGGAATTTCCTTTTCCCGTAGTTTGGCTGGCCGACGATCTTGCGTTGCCCGTTGACCTGGTCCAGGGTCGAACAGTGATCCAGAGGACTCTAGACAAGAGACAGGAGACTAGTCAGTCACACGCATGTCAGCATGTGCCAGCTTTGCCGTCCGTTCGAAACTACAAGACGCCGGAGCCGGCTCGACATGTCATCGGAGCTCAGAAGCTTCGGTCCGGCCAAAGCGGCAAAAGCCCGAAAGGGACACGACGAGGTTGCTTCGGTAGGAGTAACTGTGTCTGGCAGTGGGCGTTGAGTGCCTCCATACTTTTTCCGGGAACGCACGACGCGATCTGATCTCCCGTTTTTGGCGAGGCACGGAGGACTGAGGACAAACGCAAAAATCGCAGCGGGGAGTGGCGACTGGTGGGATTGGTGGAGATGGCTTTCCGACGTGCTTTGCCGCTCCTTTAGGCAAAGCATCAAAACATATCGCCAACTCTTCCCAAAACAGAATCATCAGTTCCCTATTTCGTGTGGCACTGCACTTGCCTTCGACTATCACTACAAGCACCAACCGTTCGCACATCTTCTTTCCCTGTTGCAGTGCGCACCCAGAGATTGCCTTTTGGACTGAGAGCTTCATGAGCACGGGTAAATTCCGCTGAAAAGGAAAAAGAAAAAACAGAGGGTCTCGACACATGCATGCAGATACAGGGCAGCAATCTTTATCCGGTTCGATGAAATTGGACGCGTGCTGGTTGGACCACGGCGCATAAGGCAAAGGACGGCGTGAGGATGACCGGTGCGGCTACGTGGGCCGTCGGCGCCCGACCTCGCTTGTTAATTAAACTTGCGCCTGCCAGACTCAATTCTCGTATCCTAATCCATCCGTAACAGTCCAGCGTCTTCTTGTTGACACGTACGTCTCTCAACTTTGCTGACTCAGGGACACGTGAACGTTTAGAATGTTGATTAGTTATCTGGACTTTGGACACGCGTTGGAGGCGAATCAGCGACTCATCATGAGACATGAGGTCGGGTCGGACAATGCTCTTCGTTTTCTTTCTTGAGGACCATCTTTGTCGCTTGACGTTCCGGCTCTCGTGACGCGCTAAAAAGATGAATGAAAGAAAAACGTCGCTTGCGGGCTGCTCGTGCGATCTGGGCCGCTGATCGTCTATGTACCAGCCCTGGACTCACCGGCTCAGGTGGGCCTTTGTAGCGTTATAGCCCTCGACTCACCGGTACGCACAGGAAGAAGCATGCCGCAAGTCGTTAGCCCATTAACGCGAGGGCACACAGGCCCAGATCAACGGAAGCGGCAGTGGGGAACGACGCCAAAAAAGGCGGGAACTGCCCGCGAACTCCCTCTTGCACTATGGCAGTGAAGTGACCTGGTACAGTAGTACGCTTGCCGTAGTTTGGTAACGTCATTACTGCACGAAAGAAGGATTACTT
Source organism: Eragrostis tef (assembly GCA_000970635.1). Lineage (NCBI taxonomy): Eukaryota > Viridiplantae > Streptophyta > Magnoliopsida > Poales > Poaceae > Eragrostis > Eragrostis tef. Next base: position 284,960 of record LAPY01000132.1, on the reverse strand, counting down.
ATATACTTGCAACTTGGAAGCGTCGCCACTCGCTAGGAAAACGCGGGACAACAAATCGCAACAAGAGAAGCTTGGAACTCATTATCATATACCACTTTTACCTCCAAAAGTGAAACACCAATGCTTTTCGAAGTGAACAAGCTCAACCATTCCCATACTTCTCCACTAGCACCTGGTAGTTCCATCGGTGCTGTCAAGCCGACGGTGCTACCAGTTACTTACAAGGGGAAAAGCCTGACGAAAGGCCAAGAACAAAAAGGCTATCACGTTGGCTTGCTCAGCGGCTGCAAAATACGCCCAGGCAATGAGGCCTATTGAATCGAATGCACAAAATGGACATCTTCCAGTTCCAACTGCGTCTTCTCACTTACGTTGGATTGAACCAGGGGTTGGCCGCACCGTTCACACGCACATTCCCACGGATTCCTGCACCATTGGGTGCTATTGGGGAGGTGGGGATCAGTGAGGACGGCCGGGCAACTGCCACTGAAGGAGGAGAAGAGAACAAGCCGGGGATATGTGCAAGGGAGGTGCCACCCAAGAGATGGCTGCTGCCTTTCCTTTGCTGAATTGCATGGATCTGTCTTAAACTCTGCTCGTGGATGTTTGCAAGTGCCTCGAGCTCATCCAATGATAAAGCTTCAACACCAACACCATACAGCGGCGCATGCCGAGCCATCTCATCTTGGAGTGATGTTTCAAGAGTCCGAATGTATTGCTGAAAGAAGATATATCGTAAACACAACAGTTAAGCTGTAATGTAAAATTCTAAATTAAAATAAGAAAACAATACATCAGCAGGACAAACATAGTGAAACAAGCAACTTCCTGACTCAAGAGTTGCCAAGTTGCATTAGCAGTGTCTCAGGCGGCAATGTTAGATTAAACAAGCAATTTACTGACTTCGATTCCACCAAAGAAATTTGCATATTTCAAAATTTGCTAGCAACTTATGTCCATGGAATGCCTCTGAGCATATAATTAGATTTTTTTTAGTGACAGAGTACTTTATTAACCCCAATTTTCGAGCCAGTATGTCCATGGAATAGGTTGGCAACATGATGACCATTGTTTTCAAGAAGTCCTCAAATACAAATTGTTGCTTCTGCCCGCCATACTTAACAACACACCTTACATCTAGCTAATTGAGCTAACTCATGTGCTACTCTATTGCAATATCTTGATCTTAACAGTCTTAAGTAGATATTTTGATTCATTTCGAGAAAAAACAGGTAGGGTTGCTTTACATATATCAAATAGTTCATGGGCAAATCCCTTGGCTACTATAGTTTCGTGGCAAATTTAAAACATATTGTGGAAATAATTACCATCTTTTAATAAGGCAACAAAGAGATAACCATAATATGTTTAATAGCAAGGTGGAAACATTAAAAAAAATAGCAAGGGTGGAGAGAACCTGGCAAACTTGCAGTTTTGACTCCATCCCGTCAATGTACGCTTCACAACGAGCAACTTGTTCTTCTTTTTCCTTTTTTTCTCCCTCAGTTTGCCCAACTGTCTGCGTAAGCCTTCTCACTTCATTCTCAAGTGATTTTCGAATCTCTTCACGAGTCAGTGTTTCAGCTGCATAACGTTTTAGTTCTTCATCGAACCTTTTCCGTGAAGCTTCAGCACTCTTCAGCCTTTCTGCTAGTGTATTTTTCTCCTTTGTTAATTTCTGCATCATATAAAGACATTAGTTGATTGTAGATGTAAAGAATCAATCTCGTTGAATGAAATGCTAACATCCATATCAAGGAAACGATATAACAAGAAAAAAGCATACATTGCCTCAATAAATCCACAGAATATATTAACATCAGCAGTTGTTTGGTTTGAGTATCTTCTATCAACATAAAGCTAACAACCACTAGCATACATGAATAAAATGACTTCGAAAAAATTATGTACACGCAACAATACATTCCTGGATGTTGATCCAACATGAATCGCGCTTATTCTTATAAGAAGGCAAAAGATCAGCACTCAAGCAGTATGCAGCCACTAACAATCACAAGTGTGTAGGAGATTAGTCATTTGACCTTTCAAGGTGTGTCTGAAGAAACAATAGTACTGGTTGATCCCATGGCATACTGAAACTCGAAAAGGTAAAGACCTAGGATTCTAACATACGATGTCTCAGCATTAATACATCAAATAGGATATTCACGGATATCAACCAATTTTTTTTTATACTCTCAGTGTGATGTCTTCATCATGGAATACTACTATAAATCATGCATATCTCACCGATGGTCTAATGGGCACAATTAACTCCAGTCTTTGCGAAAAGAATGACCTACTGTGATCAAAAGGAGCTACGTAACACGAATGTGAATCATTATTAAGATATGCAAGTTTATGATATCAGGCACATACTTGAGACATCTTATCGCAAACCATCTTAAAGGGGGAAAAAAATGCTGAACCCCAGCCAAGATTGACTGATTGAATAGCTGGCACCTGGGAGGATCCTGGTGGTTCTCCATCCTGGACTTTCTACCCCCAAATAACAGCCCATACAGTCCAATTCCGTTGAGTATAGCTTTAGGAAACCAAATTGGGGTTCTTAAATGCATCCGGTCAAAGCCAGGATGGCTGGGCATCAGCCAACTAAGAGTGATTTTTCAATCCTGCTTGCGGCATCTTTAGAGCGCAGGTGGTAAGTAACCAACTAAAAGTTGCAGTGTAAGTGTATAAACAGCATGTGCATCTGGTTCGTTTTCGGTCTACATCTTCGATCTCATAAGTATAATTTTGTTATAGAAATTTAAGGTCGAGGTGCACAGGTTTCTTAGGTATAACTGAAAGCATATATCTACCGTATCGAAGTACAACATAAGAAGCATTTCTGCTAAGGACAATGTCACATAACATATTTCCAAAATTGGTATCATAACCGACTTAGCAAATGATTAGAAAAGCATCAAATATGAGCGGTTCAGTTTGATCATAAACACATCTGAATATACACATATTGGGTGGGGTTACTATGATTCCTACCTTCAGTTCTTCACGTTTCCTTGCTTTCACCAGTGACAGTTGTGACTCTGCATCATTAAGACGATCATGGAGAGACTTCTTATCAGCAGACAACTTTGAAATTTTTTCATCTTTTTCTGACCGCACCCATTCCACTTGTTTCTCCATCTCAACCATCTGATCTGATAGCTTCTTCTTCTCACGAGTAAACCGATCCCTCTCAGTTTTTAACTCAGACTACAATGAAAGTCAACAAGTATTAGACTAACAAGCAAACAGGAACAACAGGGTTAAAAGCTGGGTCACAACAAAGAAATACCCTTAGACGGGCAATGGTTGCCTCTGATTCAGTTAGCTGTTGGTTCAATGCAGCTTTTTCATTGGTGAAGTTTGTTTGTTCTATTTCCATTTCCTCCCGCAAACGGATATTTTCATCTTCAGTAGCACATATTTGGTGCCAAAGATTTGCACGGTCAGCCTGAGCAACTTCAGCAACCTCACGCATCATATTCAAAATAGGTCTTGCGATCCCATACTCCTCCTTCACAAGAAACACCAAGACATCCATATCTATGTCAACTGCTCGGCAGTTATCAGACGTATTTGTTGCTCGTTCGATAAGGCCCTTCAGAATTCTATATCTATAATGATCCTCGGCATAAATCTTAAACATGATAGCATAAAGCATCCGCACAAAGTCTTGAATCTTGGTTTCTGTAGATAGAGATAACACCTCGCCTAGTGCAAGGACTGAAGTGAAATCATCTTCTTGGACAGCCAAAGGCTCAAACTGCCCATCCAACAGAACTAGTTTGTCCTGTGAATCATTCACAACAGACCCAGACTTTAAACTTGACCTGTGAGAATGTCTTCTTTCCAACACCATGGCTACTAGCTGAAGGCTAAAGGTCCCTCGCAATAGAGCCCTCTCAAAAATCTGTGCGACTTCAACAAACAACCTGGGAACTGATAACATCTCTATCAGTACAAAAACATCTGATAGATGATTTCTTCCATGCACAGCTTGCTCTTGCCAAGAATGCATCCCTTCAGCTGAAAGCCCATCTGTAGCACAACTACTGGAAGAGGATGATATACATTCACTGTCTGGCTCACAATCAGAATCAATATCCTTCAGTATAGTTTCAGCTACATCTGGCTGGCTTTGAATGGTTTTAGACAACAGGTCAAGCACACATTGTGGAACTTCAGTTCCCAGATCTTTCAATCTCCAGCGAACGGATTTGGCCTTTTTGGAAACAAAAACAAAGTAATATGAAAATAGAGAATATGATGAACAAATAAAAAACTATCAAGAAACGTGACTGGCAAACATACCGCTTGAGAAAGATGCTGGCACTGTGATGCCACCTTCAGAACATAAGTAATGGCAGCTACAAGAGACTCATCATTGGAATCAGACAATAACTCAAGTGCATGAACAGATGCCCGTTTCCAGATATCACTTTCAAATTCTAACTCAGAAAGGGCACCAAAAACCTGCCACGGTTACAATGAAATCAGAAATCATATTACGTATCAGTTATTCACATGAATGTTTACTAGCCTACATCAGCTAGCGAGGCAGACCTATCCACAACTCACAGTGCAGTAGAACAAATGCATGTATATCAGCTACTCACTCCAGAAAGAGTGGAAACAGTATGGTTCCACACAATGAAATTGGCCAAAAACGTAGCAATAGCTAAGTGGGCAAACTTACTGGTAATCGCAATGAAGGCTCAGCATCTGGCTTTTGAAGATGATCTAACAATGCACAAGCCGCGCAGGAGTGTTCTGAACCATCAATTAACTTTGGTACGAGAGCAACCAAATCTGGCTGGAACTGTTTTGGAGATTTCTCTAGGACAAGTGCGATTTTCTGGACAGCCTGAGGCCGCCTTCTTGGTTCAGGGCATCTATGCGGGACAGCACTGTCCAATGCTCTCAATGAATTAACGATCAATCCTAACAGTTCCTCTGACTGCTCTGGCCATTTTGACTGAGACAAGTTTTGGCAGAATCAAGAATCAATAAAAGGAAATGTGATGAACAAATGATAATGGTTAGAAGTTATATGGAACATCAAATCATACCCGGGAAGCCTGCTCTGAATCTTCATCTGCGGGCAAATCAGTAGAAGATGTTTCCGGAGGAAAACAGGAATGTTCCATATTATTTGCAGCAATATCATTTGTAGCCAAATCTGCATCTTGTGATGCAGGACTATCTCGGATAACATCACTATTAGGTTCTGCCCTTTCATACACATTACTGCATGCACAATCTGTTAGCTCACCTTCAACACTAAGCTCAGGTGGAGAGCTAGCCCCATTTGAATCAGGAGAAGTTTTAGTGCTTGCTGAGGAGCCATATGTTGATCTTTCTTCTGAAGGTTGGCAGCATTCAACCATTATATCTAGAAGCAAATCTATGATAGCCTGCTTCAGGGCACTAACCCCCATCAGCAAACTAATGAGACTTGTGGAGCTTGAATCAGACTTTGAACCGTCTTTCTTTCCACCACTTTTGGTGGATACTTTGGTTGGAACAAGCATACGCTTCACTTTTGCTGGGTTATCCAGATAAACACGCAGGCCGGTAAGGAACCCAGCAATCGCACTAGCATCCGTCAGAATTTTCTCTCTTAAAGTAACTTGTGGTTGAGTATAGTTATCTCCATACGTAACTGAAAATCCAGCTCTCGAGAGGAGGTTACGGAACATATCTTCTTCGTCGCCACTCATATCTTCGCTATCTTCAGAATCAATAAGTTCATCAGGATCCGTTGACAATTCATCCTGGTCATCATCCGAAGCCAAAACCTGCAAAGACAAGTCAATTTTGAGCCCAAAACAAAAGAGCACTGTCTACTATATGCATACATCCAGTTATCAGTTCTGAAACAGACTCTGCTGCCAGGGCGTAACATAGTGCAAATTCTTTGAAGGGGCAGAAACCTAAGTCCATTAGCTGAACAAAGATTAATTAACTCTGCACATATTGGTGTCCTAAGAAGAATACCTCATTAAAAGTTGCAGAACATCCCTTTCTTCGATTAAACTAGCAGATAGTCCTTGGCAGCATAAAGCACAAATTGTACTTAAAACATTAAACAAAAGGGACAACAAACTTCTACGTCAACAAAGCTGCCTACCGTCTAAAGTTATCTCATCAGATTCCATGCAGAATATTCCTATTCATAAAGAATTTATGAGTTCAACTGATTTTTAACATTGGCAAAATGAGATGCAAAACTGCAATCTGGTCAATGCACAGTTTGCTCTGCTTAGTTAGAAATTAGAATACTTGGAAAGATTATGACACTTTTGTTGATACATTAGCAAACCAACATAATTCCACTTAGCAAGAGTCTCATCAAAATTCCGTACACCCATGCATTAAAGGCACCAATAGACAAATCAAGAATAAAAGGAGAACCTAACCTCACCTCAAGATCAGAGAAATCAAACCATGGACAACAGTCAATAATTTCGCAAACAAAAACAACACTGTCCCGGACAAGAAAGCCAGCATCAGTATCCAGCATGTCTGAAACCTTCATAAACTGGAGAACCGAATTGTTCCATGTTTTCGTGCAAATTGAAGATTCCTTCCACACAGTTTTTGCAGAATTCTTCTGGTTAACTATAGCCATCTTATAGTGGACCCAAAAGTTCTTATCAGGATCACTTCCAGATGATTGATCACTCTCCAGGTATATGCAGATTGTATCGAATGACTCGTATACACCTGAAAGTTACAGTGAGAAAAACATGAATCATGATTTTTGTACAGCTGTACAAGATACAAATGCAAATGAACTTCCTTTACCTATCCGCAGCTCACAACCCCCAGCCTGAAAAAATTTACTAAAAATCTTTCTGGTCTCCATAATGTCCTTAAAGGACAAGAAATTTTCCACTTTCCATGTAAATGACGGTCGTTTTGGCGAAGCTTCAATCTGACATCCAGAACTTGAGCTGCATATTTCAGGATCTTCATCGCTGAGATCTTGCATGGTTGCAGTTTCCTTCAGAATGAGAACTTCTGCAGAAAACACAACAGTATCCTGCACAAGAAAACCTGCATCCTGATCAAAGAGGCTAGTTAACGTCACAAATTCGCGCCAGCCCCAATCCTTGGCGGACTTAGAGTAACGATTCTGGGACTCTTTCATGATTGACTTCTCCTCCACTTTCTGATTGATGACAGAGAGTCGATGGCTCACAAAGCAACTCCATTCAGTGGTCGTACTTCGTGGATCTGTCACTTCCAGAAACACTGATAGGTGGCATGGCGGTTGAGACTGCCCTGGTTGCAGCAAAATAAAGAAAAAAAATACATTGAAATCAGTATCCAAATTCTAAGAATGTCCAGATATGTGACTTCAACAAATTGTATACTCAAGCCTACCCATAAAGAAACTGACCATTACTTACTGAGCAAACAAAAGGACACATAAAATGAACTAAAAGGTTGGGGTTGCAAACAGTGTAATTCAAATCCAGTAAAACATATGCTCGGTGAAGCCCAAAAGAAATACATATTTTGTCAACACATTGGTTCCATATTGAGGGAAGGAGCCCCAGGAAGTCCAATTTGCAGCTGCATTCTCAAACTACATGTTCTATTCCAAAAGTGGAATTCAATCTGGATCAGTTCAGAACAAATTATTTTTGTTTATGATTTTTAAATAAAATAGGGAAATTGCACAAACCTAAAGAACAGACAACATTTCACTGTGTTAGTCTATGGCCATTGCTAATCGGGGGTAAGGTGAATGGTCAACGATATACATTGGTCTCAAGTAGCATGGATAAGTACTATATTAGCAGTGATATTGGTCTGCTAAGCAAGAAATTGACACAATATATAGTTTTCGAATAGGTAAAACTTCTAAGATGTAACTAATATGCCTGTCGTCCAAGAGTCCGGCCACCCAGGTCCTAAGGATAGTCCAGCTGAGAGCGATGGTTATAGACTGTACCTAAGGGGATAGTTCACAGAATACATCACAAGACGAATGAAGACTGTATGTATTATTCAGACATATTTCCTATCTAGGAAGGATTTGTGATATTCTCGCCAATGTGTTTGTTGGTATCTAAAGTATAATTGACGGAAAAATTCCCTGTAATGTTGTGGTTTATCAATCAATTCCTTTAAAAGGACTGATGAAACTACTGCCAATGTACTTTTTGAATGCCTGAATAGTAAACTCGCTATTAGCCATGGTTTGTAAATATAAACTATGGGTGTTGAATTCCATGATGAGATGCTATTATTCGAACAAATGGCAAAATTATAGATATGCAGTAGTCAAGTTTAGATGTCTGCACTACCCTTCATTACCAAATCCCAGTTCAATCGAGAACCCCTCATTCTAATTGTTCAAGTATGTAAAAGATCTATGCAAACCATTTTGGGTTAAGTAGCCTAATTACCAACAGCTCCTTATAAACAGTTTATATGTCAAAAGTCAGAACTTGATAAATCAAGTTAACTTCGAAGCTACAAAATGAATCTGGAGAAATCATACACAAACACTCACCCCTTGGATACACAATAAGACGACAGTCCCGACTACCAACTTGAAACCGTCTGCTTTTGATACACAGACCCGTGATCTTGCGCTTCTTGAGAAGTTCCTTCAGTTTTGTGAAGCTCTCAATCCTCCACACAAACTTCCCGAAGTGTCCATCTGACTTCCTTGCCCCGGCACGCCCAACACCAGTGCCACCTATTCCCATAACCATTGGCAAGCTACGAGTGAAAGAATTTGACTCCTTTATGACATGCACTGAGGCACTAAACATCACAGCTCCATCAACCAGGTATCCACTATCAGCGGCCAAAAACTCATCCATCTTGATGTAATCCCCCCACCCAAGGCTGGCATTGTCAGCCCCGAATCGACCATATGAATCCTTGTGGATGTGGCACCCACCAGACCTCTGATTAAGGATCGAAACCCGGAAAATACACCAGCATCCACGATCACCATCTGGCACCCCATTTCCTGCACTGCTTGCTGCCGACGCTTGTACCGATGACCCAGATGCTGCCTGCACCACGGAATCCTTGCTTTCTAGACAAACTGACAAATGATCAGAGCCAGAAACATTACTCTGGTAGATACTAATCCGGAGCCCGCAGTCACTCCCGCCGGCGACGGCGGCAGCAGGGAAGAATGCAGGGCTCATGATCTTCTGTGTGCGGATCATCTCCCGGAATAAGCCAAAATTGAGCACCTTCCAGGTGAAGCGGCCGTCCGCATCGGCAAAGGAGGATGTCTCTGAGAGCACCGATATGTCAGCGGCAATGACGAGCGCGTCGTGGGGCTGGAAGAGAAAGGCGGAGGAGTAGGAGGGCGCGAAGTCGCACCAGCCATGGGAGCGCTTCTTCGACGAGAATCGGTGCCAGGAATCGCGACCCATCGACTTGGCGGGATCGGTAGGGTGCACGACGGAGAGGCGGTAACTGAGGAAGCAGTCCCATTTGGAGGAGGAGGTGGTGGTCGTGGAGGACGACGACGAGACCGGGGTTTTGGGGTCGAGGACCTGGAGGTAGAGGGAGAGGTGCCCCGGCAGCGCCTGCGTGTCGCCGCGCGGGTAGAGGAGGAGGCGGCAGTCGGAGCCGC
>LAPY01000132.1:178644-189483 GCA_000970635.1 Eragrostis tef | reverse complement strand
CGGCGGTGTGGGTGAGGGCATGGAGCTGTGCTGCGGCAGGGGTTTATATAGGCCAGGGGAGGGCTAGGGTTAGCGCGGCGCGGCGGGATTGCGAGGATTCCGGCATTGACGCCGATTCCCTTTCTTGCGCGAGCGGGAGGGAAAGTTGAGGGGAAAGGCTCGATTGATTGAGGGAAAGAGGAGAGGGGATCGCGGCGCATCCGGGGGTGCAATCGCCCTGGAGTGGGGCAGCGCGGGCTGTGCCGAATTTGAGCGGCGGCGGCGGCGCGATCCGTGGAAGGAAAGTCCGGGCGAGAGGAGGAAGAAAGGGTGGGGCCCGCCTGTCGGTAAGAGAGGGTGGGGAAAAGGGAAAGAGGCCGGCTGGGCCAGGATAGATGGGTTTCGGCCCAGATAGGATTAGAAAAATCCTTTTCCTTTTCTATTTTGATTTCTTGCCCTCTTTTCTAATCATTTTCCATAAAATGTTTTAAGAATATTTCACATGCAATAAAATAAAATAAACAAATGCAGAAAAGCATGAAGAGGTTTATGATGCCATGGGATGCTATGCAACATATTATTTTAATTTTAAAAAAAATCCCTAAGCTATTTTAGTGAGCTCTACATTACTAGAATTGGCAAATTAATTAATTGCAAAAAGTAGGGTGTGACAGTGCATAACGTTGCTAATGTATGTAAACTAGTAGAATTAATTGCTAGAAGTAAATAGATGTAAGATTAACACATAGGAATCTTTATCTCTATCTCGTTGTTCTCCCAACATAACTTCTATTTTCTCTTTAATTCTTGGATTATATGGTAAGTGCCACCCATATATCATGTACCCCTTTTACCCCCGTGTAAACTAAGGCATTGTTATTTCCATACAATATGTATTCACTTTGTTAATATTCAACTTCCTACCGCTCTACTTTCCTGCAGAAATATAAATACGATAACCCTGGAATACTCCAAGGTGAAATGCTACAATGGTGTTTCGTGCGCTTGCGGAATTAATAGAAAATTAATAACACGCATAATCACCGCCAACAGCGACACTCCCGTAACTGATAGCGGGTTCCGCGAGCCGGATCACTGGTACGTTTCCCGCGTCTTCTCCTGAGCTTCCGTTGCCTCGACTGGCCTCCAGGTGGCATTTGTAAGACTACCAAGAAGGTAGGGTAAGTCCCTCCCATTTGGGGTTCCGTAGTTGTACGAAAATCATTATGTTTACGGGCGACAGAACCGGTCCTTATATGGCCGGTTAAGCACCAAGTCTACCACACTAGGGGATTATCACACCATCATCATCTCACTAGTGGCCTTGCCCGCAATCCAGCCCATCCCATCACTGTCACCATCATCATCATCATCATCATCATCATCATCATCATCATCATCATCATCATCATCATCATCATCATCATCATCATCATCATCATCATCATCATCATCATCATCATCATCATCATCATCATCATCATCATCATCATCATCATCATCATCATCATCATCATCATCATCATCATCATCATCATCATCATCATCATCATCATCATCATCATCATCATCATCATCATCATCATCATCATCATCATCATCATCATCATCATCATCATCATCATCATCATCATCATCATCATCATCATCATCATCATCATCATCATCATCATCATCATTCACCTAGCACTGTTGTGCTACTCCAAACCTAATATCACACACACCACCAAACTCAATTAACACAGTTGTAAAGCATATATGTGGGAAGGTGTGGCAATGTAGAAACATTGCAGGGTCCTAAGCATATCTAGTAGCAAGGTTAAAGTGACTATCCTAAGGTTATCAAGGTGACAGATAAACAAGGGTAAACAAGGATCCAATATCAATGCCTAAGTAAGCGACATCAATATTGATAAGCAAGTAGCGTTATAACTACACAAGCAGTAAAATAACAAGTAATTCATATTACGAGAGTAGGCCATATAGGTGCATTGCGAAAACAATAGGTTCAATCATGATCAAGGAGAAGTAGAGCTTTCATGCAAAAACGCTATCTTAATCTTCAAATTCCAAGTCTTCAGACTCTTCTGTCAAAGTCGATGTTTTTAAGTCCTTCTTCGAAGCTTGTATCTTCCGACTCGTCCTTGAGCTTGTACTCTTCGGCTTGTCCTTGAAGCTTGGATTCTTCTGTCTCCTCCTCGAATCTCGCGTAAGCTAGTCGCATAAAACGTATCGTATAAACAAACTACCGCAAAAGAAAATAAAGATCAAAGAGAGACAAATACGATCCGATTAACTCCAATAAGAACCAATAGAACACCAATGAAGGATAAGACACAAATCATGTATGATGCAACATGTTTTACTTTAAAAGGTTCTATTATCTTAAGAGACTATTAGGGGTAATGCATGAGCACAAGGGTTTTTATGTGTATGGGGATGCTAAATCATGATAAGAAGTGCATGCTTGCATGTGAAGCTGGAAACGGTGTGTGTACGTGTTCTTTGTACATTCGCAGCACTAAGTCTTAATATAGGTTGTAACCTATATAAATGTTCATGCAACAAGTGTACAAGTGCAAGGTGTGTCACTTTAATTACTTACTTATATTAAGATACTATCTAATGGTGATTAGCTATTAATTAACTACTAGATTGATTTATTATTATGACTAAGCTATAAATTATTTATCATGAGCTGAGAGCATGACAGTGGTATGTGCACACGTGATCATGCATGGTATTGGTATGAGTGCACATTTGCAACTAAACACAAGGATCAATCGACCAATATCAACTAGCAATTTAAAATAGCAATGAATAATAAATAAAATATGTTACAATGAAAGACAACATATAAAGAGGATGATAAATTAAGATTGACTGGGCAGTGGTTGAGCTAGGTAAGGCTTGTAATTGAGTTACGATAAAAGGGTATTAGGTTCCGGAATGAAACGATACGACAAGATTGATTAGGTTCAACGCGAAAAGGGGAACAAGCATTTGTGATATGCGAGATCGACGAGGTATGATTTGTCGAGATGGGATTATATCGAGAGAGTATGAAACTTGGGTTATTGCTGGCTCATAGATATATTCTAGAGACTCAAGATTAATACTAAAGGGTACTACACGTTTCTACGAATGCGTGAGCGCAAGAATCGCCCGAAACGGAGTTACGGTTGAGAAGTTACGAATAATTGAAGGTTCTAAGGGCTTATACGTCATTATTGAAACGTTCTGAGGACTTAACAGTAAGAACAGAAGGGTTTTAGGGACCCAAAGGTAATTACCGAAGGTCTTGGGGACCTATCTGTAATTATGGAAAAGTATAGGGGCTTTAATGCAAAAGGCAAGGGCTAAAAGACAATTACAGAAAAGTATAGGGGTGTTTCTGTAAAAAGATAGGGTCTAAACATAATTACGATAAAGATCGAGGGCCTAACTGTAAAAGTACAGGGCCTGTGATTTTCCAAGGATTATTGGATTTATTACTACTGGAAAAGCATGGTCCGAGTCCACAAGTCTGTAGACCAGGTCCATCGATCGGGTTCACGATGCTACACGGTGGACTGGACTATGTGGATCGTTGGATGGAAAATGGGCGGCTCAGATTTAATGAAACGAAGGGGTACGGGGCAATCTAATCGTGGGCGTCGGTTTCGAAATGGATGGTTGACGCGTCTCCGGTGAGGTGGGCGGCGGCCGGAGACTGCGGGGGCGGCGGCGCCATGGGCTGCTCGCCGAAGTTCGCCGTTTTGGCGCTCAGGTGGCCCAAATCGAATGGGGAAAGGCTCGGGAGAGAGATAAAGGAGCGGAGAGCTCACCACGGGGCTTGTCGATGACGCGGCGCGACAGGGTGACGACGAGATGTCGCGGCGAGGTAGCGGCACTCGATGAAGTGAGGCTCCGGTGGCGGAGCGGGACGGAGAAGAGGTCTGGGAGGCGCAGCGCGTCAACGGATCTCGGCGGCAAGGTATCGTTGACGGAGGATGCCGGGACGAGCGAGGAGTCGAGGAGGGGCGCGGAGCGCGGCGACGGCACTCGGTGGCGGCGCGAAGCGAATAGGACGACGGGGTGCGACGCGTCGAGTTGGCGTGGTGCGGGAAGGTGCGCGGCGACGTGGCGAATCGGGCGCGCGCACGAGGTGACTGGGACGAGGCCAGGAAGGTGGCCGGCGTCTACTCGCGCGGCGACGGTAATGGCGCAAGGCGCGGCTAGGGTTTGGAGTGGTGGAACTCGAGCGAAGAGTAGGGAAAGGAGTGCTGGTGTGGAGGGGAATCAAGGACAGGACGAGCTCGGTCGCTTAAATAGACGGAGGAGGGAGAGGAACCTTCGGGGCGAAGGGAGCTCGCCGGAGTTATTGCGGCGTGAGATGTGGCACGCGGCGCGGTACGGCAGCGGGGCGACGAATGGGAGCGAGACAGCAGCCACGCGTGCCTGAGCAATGGAGATGAGGAGCAATGCTGGCGCGACACGCGCGTTCGGCGGCCCGGACCGGCGGTTCGACGACGGCGGCGACGGTCTTTGCCCGATGGTTGCGAAGAGGAAGAAGGGGAGGCGGGCCAAGCTGGGCCGAGGTGGGTTGTGGCGCTGGGCCAGAGGTAAGGGGATTCGACCGTGAGGTTTAGGAATTCAAATTTGACTCAGAAAAATTCAAACAAACATTCAAAATAAAACAAGTAGGAAAACAAAAGGCATATGGTGAAATTTGTGCAAGTTTTAAATTCAAGGGTTTTTATTCGAGATGAATTTCCTGGAGTTTAACATATCATTATTTTAGTTTGTTGTAAATTCAAAAGTTCAATCTTTTAGTGAATTTTAAATGTAAGCAAACACTTGAGCACATGATTTTATATTTTGAAAAATTCATCTTCTAGCTACGTTTGAATTATTTTAGTTACAGAAGAAGAAGAAGAAGAAGAAGAAGAAGAAGAAGAAGAAGAAGAAGAAGAAGAAGAAGAAGAAGAAGAAGAAGAAGAAGAAGAAGAAGAAGAAGAAGAAGAAGAAGAAGAAGAAGAAGAAGAAGAAGAAGAAGAAGAAGAAGAAGAAGAAGAAGAAGAAGAAGAAGAAGAAGAAGAAGAAGAAGAAGAAGAAGAAGAAGAAGAAGAAGAAGAAGAAGAAGAAGAAGAAGAAGAAGAAGAAGAAGAAGAAGAAGAAGAAGAAGAAGAAGAAGAAGAAGAAGAAGAAGAAGAAGAAGAAGAAGAAGAAGAAGAAGAAGAAGAAGAAGAAGAAGAAGAAGAAGAAGAAGAAGAAGAAGAAGAAGAAGAAGAAGAAGAAGAAGAAGAAGAAGAAGAAGAAGAAGAAGAAGAAGAAGAAGAAGAAGAAGAAGAAGAAGAAGAAGAAGAAGAAGAAGAAGAAGAAGAAGAAGAAGAAGAAGAAGAAGAAGAAGAAGAAGAAGAAGAAGAAGAAGAAGAAGAAGAAGAAGAAGAAGAAGAAGAAGAAGAAGAAGAAGAAGAAGAAGAAGAAGAAGAAGAAGAAGAAGAAGAAGAAGAAGAAGAAGAAGAAGAAGAAGAAGAAGAAGAAGAAGAAGAAGAAGAAGAAGAAGAAGAAGAAGAAGAAGAAGAAGAAGAAGAAGAAGAAGAAGAAGAAGAAGAAGAAGAAGAAGAAGAAGAAGAAGAAGAAGAAGAAGAAGAAGAAGAAGAAGAAGAAGAAGAAGAAGAAGAAGAAGAAGAAGAAGAAGAAGAAGAAGAAGAAGAAGAAGAAGAAGAAGAAGAAGAAGAAGAAGAAGAAGAAGAAGAAGAAGAAGAAGAAGAAGAAGAAGAAGAAGAAGAAGAAGAAGAAGAAGAAGAAGAAGAAGAAGAAGAAGAAGAAGAAGAAGAAGAAGAAGAAGAAGAAGAAGAAGAAGAAGAAGAAGAAGAAGAAGAAGAAGAAGAAGAAGAAGAAGAAGAAGAAGAAGAAGAAGAAGAAGAAGAAGAAGAAGAAGAAGAAGAAGAAGAAGAAGAAGAAGAAGAAGAAGAAGAAGAAGAAGAAGAAGAAGAAGAAGAAGAAGAAGAAGAAGAAGAAGAAGAAGAAGAAGAAGAAGAAGAAGAAGAAGAAGAAGAAGAAGAAGAAGAAGAAGAAGAAGAAGAAGAAGAAGAAGAAGAAGAAGAAGAAGAAGAAGAAGAAGAAGAAGAAGAAGAAGAAGAAGAAGAAGAAGAAGAAGAAGAAGAAGAAGAAGAAGAAGAAGAAGAAGAAGAAGAAGAAGAAGAAGAAGAAGAAGAAGAAGAAGAAGAAGAAGAAGAAGAAGAAGAAGAAGAAGAAGAAGAAGAAGAAGAAGAAGAAGAAGAAGAAGAAGAAGAAGAAGAAGAAGAAGAAGAAGAAGAAGAAGAAGAAGAAGAAGAAGAAGAAGAAGAAGAAGAAGAAGAAGAAGAAGAAGAAGAAGAAGAAGAAGAAGAAGAAGAAGAAGAAGAAGAAGAAGAAGAAGAAGAAGAAGAAGAAGAAGAAGAAGAAGAAGAAGAAGAAGAAGAAGAAGAAGAAGAAGAAGAAGAAGAAGAAGAAGAAGAAGAAGAAGAAGAAGAAGAAGAAGAAGAAGAAGAAGAAGAAGAAGAAGAAGAAGAAGAAGAAGAAGAAGAAGAAGAAGAAGAAGAAGAAGAAGAAGAAGAAGAAGAAGAAGAAGAAGAAGAAGAAGAAGAAGAAGAAGAAGAAGAAGAAGAAGAAGAAGAAGAAGAAGAAGAAGAAGAAGAAGAAGAAGAAGAAGAAGAAGAAGAAGAAGAAGAAGAAGAAGAAGAAGAAGAAGAAGAAGAAGAAGAAGAAGAAGAAGAAGAAGAAGAAGAAGAAGAAGAAGAAGAAGAAGAAGAAGAAGAAGAAGAAGAAGAAGAAGAAGAAGAAGAAGAAGAAGAAGAAGAAGAAGAAGAAGAAGAAGAAGAAGAAGAAGAAGAAGAAGAAGAAGAAGAAGAAGAAGAAGAAGAAGAAGAAGAAGAAGAAGAAGAAGAAGAAGAAGAAGAAGAAGAAGAAGAAGAAGAAGAAGAAGAAGAAGAAGAAGAAGAAGAAGAAGAAGAAGAAGAAGAAGAAGAAGAAGAAGAAGAAGAAGAAGAAGAAGAAGAAGAAGAAGAAGAAGAAGAAGAAGAAGAAGAAGAAGAAGAAGAAGAAGAAGAAGAAGAAGAAGAAGAAGAAGAAGAAGAAGAAGAAGAAGTAGATGAGGAGGAAGAAGAAGGTGATGAGTACCAACAAGATGAAGTACCCACTGCTTTGCGTTCGTCTTATGGGTCGCCCCGCGGTTTCCAGTCCAGCCCAGCAACGTCAGGTAGCCGCAAGAAGGGGAGCAGCACTAATACCACCGGAGCTAGCCCATCCAAGAGGAGCAGCAGGAACCCAATGGTTAATGCATTCAATCGTATGACGGATCAACAGGACACGAGGGATCATGCTAAGATCGAGGCCATGAAGGAAGTAGAAGAAAAAAATTGCATTCATGAGGGAACAAGCTGAAGTGCAGATGGAAATAGAGAGGAAGAAAATTGAGCTGAAGGCCGAGGCAGAGATAAAAAAGGAAGAAAGACATGCAAAGATGCAAGCAGACGAGAGGACAACAATGGACAGGATGTTTGAAATTGCAATTGCCGATGGATGGGACACGGGCAACATCGAATTCATGGTCTGGCTTATATGTTTTATGAGGAAGCACCGCGGGCAGCATGGTTGCGTTGCACCACTCCTCAGGCTCAATTTCATGCGCCACTGGATCAAAGCCAATAACCTTCAGTAGCCCTAAATGAGTGCCTTTCTAGTAGGAGTTTCGAAATGTTGCTTTCAATATGATGAGTGTGTAACATTTATTTCCCGTTGCGAACTTGGTTTGTGAGTTGAGAACTTTTTCATGGCGAGTGTATGTTTGTGAGTTGAGAACTTTTTTATGGCGATTGTATGTTTGTGAGTTGAGAACTTTTTAATGCCGATTGTATGTTTTCATTGCAGAGTTTGTTATGTAAACCGTGTGTTGTCTACAATTTAAGTTAGCAGCCACTTGTTCTCTTCTATGGCCTATCTAATTTTTGGATTACATGTATGCTGATTGATAGTTTCATTTTGCAGGGAATGCTCGATATGGCATGGATGGATGCTCTAACAGTCCGATCCACATGATCTTTATCCCACGGTGCTGTTTAAGTAGACACGAGATAATAGAACACTTGAAACTTAATTTTCATTATTATTACAAGATAGATCAGAGTGTAGCGAAATTTAAAAGTTCAGCGGAAGTTCAAAAATACGAAAGATACACGAGAGCTAATTCTAACTCTCAACGGTACAGCATTAGTAATAATTTGAGGCCCGTTCAGATCATCACTCTAGCAGCAAGGACATCACTGCGGCGGCTGGTCGGACTCCCAGTGAGAAGACCAACCCTCGGGGACTTGCACGTCCCAGGGAAGAACTCCATCAGGCAAATCAACATCATTATTACCTGAAAACAACATGGGCACAAAGCCTGAGTACTAATTACTCAGCAAGTCTGGTACTCATTTCTGCGAGGGACAGCGATTGCAATCGATTTACACCAGCTGGGAAAACCCGAGATACACGACGTATATGCACCACCAAAGGTCATATACGGCAACCTTTCGCAAGACAGTAAACAACAAGGCATGGGTCCAGTGCATCGAGTGGGCAGCCGTCCTACCAGCAGTGCGCGTTGCGGCCTAGACCTGCCCACTACCTATGTACTGGGGGCTGTCCAACGATGCCACCATACAAGCTACATCAGTTTGCTAGCCCCATACAGTAGTACGTACTCGGTACTGTTCAATGCTCGATCAAGAGGGCCAACAACGAATCGATCCTTAATTAACTAGGCAAGGCTACAACAGCCAACCCCTCCATGAGTTGTTGCAACCAACATATGCATTATCCCTGCCCGGTCTAAACAATGTACATAAACTCATTCTTTAATTTCAACTTTAGTGATCAAATTTTTATTCACAAATGGCACTACTTGATCGAAAGAAAATATTTTATCTAAGCATAGAAGATACTCTACTGAGCTACTAGGACAGCCATATAATATCATAGGTCATTTGGGATCATGCAAGTGGATTTTCAATTAACTCCTATACTCAGGTGCACAACCATTCTAGACATACTGTACCATTGTTCCTAGAAACAAAAATTTGTAAAAGGGTGGGATGCACCGGGTCTTGCCTTGAGCCTCACAGACAAAGTTTGTAGCTTCAACTTCTGGTGCTGGAATGGAAAGATCCTTCTGAATATCCTCCTTGTTACCTTGATTCTCGTGTCCTAAAATGCAACATATGTCAATGGATGGAATGCAAGAAAATGCAACATGTACAATGCGAGGAGTGTGTTTCAGGTTCAAAGTGACCATCACAGTTCTGAATTGATGATCAGATTTAGATTAAATTTTTGTTTGAAGTATTTCCTTCATTGACTTTATTAACTAACTAGTTAAGTTATCAACAAAACAATCAAAGAAATTCATGTTAGGACCTTTCAGAATGTTTCTGGTAAGGAGCACTTCACTGAAGGTAGAAGCATGCAAGAACGCAACATGTGCCAGATTTCAAGATTTTATCCCAAGTAGATTTATTTTAATCACTAGAACAAAATGACAGCAGAAAATTAATCCTACAAAATTCCCAGTAGCAAAACTGATCATGACAGAAATCAGGCTAACATACCATCATCTAAGGAACTTGCATGCACAGGTTCAACATTAGTTGAACATCATATTATTTATGGTGATTTAAACAAGCTAGACAAAGAATCAGGCTTAGTTAAATCTACCTGCAGTAACAAGGGATATGGTCTACACTACTGGACATAGCATAAGCATAGGGTTCTAACAAGACTTATTTTGCAATTTTCTCATGAGCAGATGATTTATTGTGAATTAAATGGTGTTTAACTTACAAAAATGATAAAGGCACAAACATAAAGAATCATGGATCATCATGCTAAACAATAGATAGAACTACTCAGGAGGAACACAACAAAGTTTAGTTTGCAATTTTTGGACATATAGAACTCCAGATATTGATTTTTGAAGTTTAAGCAGTTTCTGAGCAAGTTCGACTTAATTACAAGTTTGCTATTGTCGTCTTTAACAGGATGCGCACAGCGCACGGCGGCCGGAACTGAACAGACTTCGCCGGAGCTTCGTCAAAACAAGGGAAAAAGGGACTAGAAAGGTCAGGTAAAGGCTCTACGTGACTTTCTCAATGAGGGGAACTCAAAGGTGCAGTCTTCAAGGACGGAGACTCACCGGAAGATGGCCGGCGGCGAGCGGTGGTGGGAAGACGACGTTCGGCGACGTACTGAGCTCGGTGCAGTAGACGAGGATATGCACACGTTGGTCCTAGAGCTTCAAGGAGACCTGGAGAACAACGGCATGGTACACTGTAATGTCGAGGATGGCCGGAACGTGGTCGTTGCCGTCGAGGTCGAAGGCAGCTGACGGAGAGGATTGGGGAAAAATGAATTACGGCGACCTCTTCACAGAAATCCAAAGGTAAATGGGCCCGGGGATTGATACAGAGGTTTTCAAATCGAACTGAAAAGGATTGAGTGGACGGGGCTCACTGCGGAGGACGAATTGCGCGTCGACGTCGGAGATTATCGCCGGTGACGTCGTTGGAGAATTTCTTCAAATACTCTCAGCTAGCTGCGAGGATCAAGATGGTATTTCTTCTGATATTTAGAGAGGGTTGAGCTGCATCTGTTGGTGGCCTTCGCTCAGGCTACGGTGGAGCGAAACGGCTGGACACCAAATTTCAGAGCCGATGGCCATGGCGGTCAGATGGCGAAATGTGAGGCGGAGAGGGCGAGAGCGAGCGCGGAAGGACCGAGGAAGTGAGAGATAACAGTGAGTTGGGGACTCAGTTTTGTTGCTCGGCGGGGCTGGGTGAACTGGAGCGGTGGGCC
>LAPY01000132.1:163676-178364 GCA_000970635.1 Eragrostis tef | reverse complement strand
TCGTCGAAACAAGGGAAAAAGGGACTAGGAAGGTCAGGTAAAGTCTCTACGTGACTTTCTCAATGAGGGGAACTCAAAGTTGCAGTCTTCAAGGACGGAGACTCACCGGAAGATGGCCGGCGGCGAGCGGTGGCGGGAAGACGACGTCGGCGACGTGCTGAGCTCGGTGCAGTAGACGAGGATATGCACACGTTGGTCCTAGAGCTTCAAGGAGACCTGGAGAACAACGGCATGGTACACTGTAATGTCGAGGATGGCCGAAACGTGGTCGTTGCCGTCGAGGTCGAAGGCGGCTGACGGAGAGGATTGGGGAAAAATGAAATTACGGCGACCTCTTCAGAGAAATCCAAAGGTAAATGGGTCAGGGGATTGATACAGAGGTTTTCACATCGAAATGAAAAGGATTGAGTGGACGGGGCTCACTGTGGAGGACGAATTGCGCGTCGACGTCGGAGATTATCGCCGGTGACGTCGTTGGAGAATTTCTTCAAATACTCTCAGCTAGCTGCGAGGATCAAGATGGTATTTCTTCTGATATTTAGAGAGGGTTGAGCTGCATCTGTTGGTGGCCTTCGCTCAGGCTACGGTGGAGCGAAACGGCTGGACACCAAATTTCAGAGCCGATGGCCATGGCGGTCAGATGGCGAAATGTGAGGCGGAGAGGGCGAGAGCGAGCGCGGAAGGACCGAGGAAGTGAGAGATAACAGTGAGTTGGGGACTCAGTTTTGTTGCTCGGCGGGGCTGGGTGAGCTGGAGCGGTGGCCTGTGTGCGTGGCTTCCATGCATGGTACTGCTTCTGCCCAGGAAGAGAGGATGGGGCTGCCAAAAAGGTCCCGCATGATTTTCTTGTTTCATTCAGAATCGCTTCCTCTCTTGCAAATTCAAAGTAAAATAGTTCCTGACCTCCAAAACTCTCCAAATTGCATGGGACTTGATGGACATGTGGTAAGGACAGATGTCCATTTCGTTTGATCAAAACTTGCAGAATTTTGAATTTGCAATTTAAACAAGATGTTTAAATTTTAAACTTGAATGTTTTATTTAAGGTACTTCCCAAAAGCAATTGTTTCTGAATTTTTGGCTAGATTTTTATTTCATTGATATATTTCACATAAATTTTTGGTTGCACATATTTCTGTTCAAAGTTTTGAACTTTCTTTTTTTGTAAATTTGACTTAAATTTGGATTCTAGTTAAATTTTTAATACTGTCTTTGCTATAACAAATGGAAATTTTCACACGATGAACTCAACATGATGTCATAGCATGGTATAAAAATGGAGACACCTGTGGTGTCACAGATGTTGGATGCTGGCTACTGGACGATGACGAAGAAGAATTCAATGCCCGACTTCCTCAAATCTCAAAACCCCCCCCCCCCCCCGACCAAGGGGTAAAGATAGTGGGTTGGACTTTGTGCTCAGAAATAGTTCAGACTGGTATGAGTGTTGAAAAACTTTAGAATGTCGCCACATTTGTTTCAAAAATTGCACACCATCTTAGTTGAGTCCCATGGTCTTCAGTCTAGCAAACATTGCTCTAGCATTGAGGCCTTAAGTATATTTTTGTGGATGATAGCAACTCCTCAACCATATCGGCAAGCAGAGACCATATTTGGGAGGTCTCTATATACTATCCACCGTATTTTTTATAGGGTGGTTAAATGTGTTGTCGAGTTAGCGGATGAACTAATTAAGCCGGCAGCCAACCAAGAGAGCCACATTCACCCACGGCTGCTAGAGCCTAGGTTCAAGGGGTTGTTCAACAATTGCATTGGGGCAATTGATGGTACGCATGTGCAAATGACAGTTGCAGCTGATAAGATTATGCAGTACATTAACAGGAAGGATTGGACATCACAAAATGTAATGGCTCTGGTGGACTTTGATTTGAGATTCACCTTTGTGCTTGCTGGATGGCCTGGTTCAGTTCATGACATGAGAGTGTTCAATGATGCAACGGTCGAAAGATATGCGGCAAAATTTCATCATCCACCACCGGGTAAGGCTACTTCAATGAAAGTGTGTTGCTTATGTTGTCGTTGCTGCATCGCGTTGCATTCCTTTTAATTGTGCGCAATCATTTGAATATGTTATTTGGCCGTTTTAGTGCTATATTCCTAACTGTCTCATTCTTTGTTGGTCGTGTAGGTAAGTACTACCTAGTGGACTCGGGGTACCCAAACAGACCGGGCTATTTGGCACCATACAAGAGAACAAAGTACCATATTTAAGAGTATCGGCAGGGAAGAATGCTAAGAGGTATGAAAGAAACATTCAACTATTCACATTCTTCACTTAGGAATGCAGTGGAAAGGGCATTTGGGATTGTCAAGAATAGGTGGAGGATTATGAGGGACGTGCCAAGTTATCCTGAGAGGACACAAAGAAAAATTATTTTTGCTTGCATGGGACTTCACAATTTCCTCATGGACAATGGATATGGAGATGAACACTACATCCCGGATGTTATTTTGCCGTTTTAGTGCTGGATTCCTAACTGTCTCATTCTTTGTTGGTCATGTAGGTAAGTACTACCTAGTGGACTCGGGGTACCCAAACAGACCGGGCTATTTGGCACCATACAAGAGAACAAAGTACCATCTTCAAGAGTATCGGCAGGGAAGAATGCCAAGAGGTATGAAAGAAACATTCAACTATTCGCATTCTTCACTTAGGAATGCAGTGGAAAGGGGGAATGCGGTGGAAAGGGCATTTGGGATTCTCAAGAATAGGTGGAGGATTATGAGGGACGTGCCAAGTTATCCTGAGAGGACACAAAGAAAAATTATTTTTGCTTGCATGGGACTTCACAATTTCCTCATGGACAATGGATATGGAGATGAACACTACATCCCGGACGAAGAGGAATATGAAGACACCATGGAGGAAACAGCTGGTGATGCCGAAGATGAAGAAGAGGCCATCACTGACATGAATGCATTCCGGGATTACCTTGCACATGCTCTCTACTACAACTGATGGAGGTAATATGCTTCATGTGCCGTCCTGCTCTCCATTAGGGCATGTCTCTTTATTTCTGCTTGAAGTCTAGTTGATGTGTCCAGCTTTGATTATCGTGTGGACAAATATTAGTGGTTGTTGGTGCTTGATTGTGAACAACCTTTATTCTCGGTTGTGATGGATTTATGTATCGTTGTTTGTGGACAATGTGTGCGAAATGATGTATGTTATTGTCGGTTTGATGTCAACGTTGCATTGGATCAATTGCATTTGTGGTTTGATGGCAACGTTGGAATGAAGTGGTTCACCATTGCATTTATTGCCTGCTTTAGAGGGTTGCAACGAACGCTTCCTCTAAAGTTTAGAGGTGTCAGATTTTAGAGGGTATAATTTCAGACTCTAAAAGGGAACACTCTAATTGCAACGAACGCGCCCTTGGCCTTGGTTGGGAGGATGAGAGACGAGAGGCCCGAGCTGCTGCGTTGAGCCCTGCGAAGCAATGCTTGCCTGACATGTTCACGTGGGTTTTTGATTAGATAAGGACGAAAAAAGAAAGGACAATAGCGTTGTGACCATCATTTCGAAGCCTAATTGCGGTTTCACCATCGCTTTTCAAATTTTGCGTTTTCACCATCGTGTTTAAGGAAGGAACTCTCCGTTAACCATCACAACTGAGCGGCGTCAGGTAAAAGAGAATTAACGAAATAAAAAAAATAACCCTTGGGTGAAATTCCCACCGGACTCTTTTACCCTTCCATCTCTCTTTGCCCCGACTCCCATCTCTCTATGATAAAAAAAGACTCCCATCTCTCTGGCCCGACTCCTCTCTGCTCCGACTCCCTCTCTCTGTTCTAGTTGTCCCAGGGACGGAGGCAGGAAACCCTAACCCTAGGGTGAGGTCCGGCGGTGGCAGGTGAGATGGAGGTTCTGGCGGGCCACTCGTGCGCACGGGCAGGCTCGGTTGAAAGGTCAGGGACCACCGGGAACGCGCACAGGCAGGTGCGCACGAGTTGCGCTGCAGAGGGAGCAGTAGGGGCACGCATTGCGCAAGGAGGGAGCAGGAGGCATTGCGGACCACCCCATACAGTAGGGTGGGGCAGCTGCCCCGGCTTGACGGTGGTGATTTTTTCGACACCCTCTTCCCCCACCTCTGTCAATCCTCTAGCCAACATTCAGTTCGTCGGGGAGCTTTGCTTTGATGACCTACGGACGACACTTGATTGAGTCTGGCATTGGATCTTGCATCCTCTCTTGGTTTTCTGCCCGTTTTACTATTGTATTTGTTAAGGATTTCCAATGCTTCTGCCCATGGAGGCGAGCTCGAAGAGATCAGCAATGGCGTTGTGTTTATCTAGAGAGATTTGCTATTTTGACCGTAAATGTGGCTTCACTCAAATGACCTCCAAACCGCGGGCTTCTCTAAAATGACCACGAAACCATCGACCCTTTTCTGTAATGACCACGTGGACCGAATTGCCCTTCTCTTTCTTCTTCCTCTCGCCAAGCTCTCACCCGCCATGGTGCCTCCACCTACGCCATCTGGTCGCTTGTCTACAGCCCTTGCCTCGCCGGAGTCGGCCGTCCCGCCGCTGCCCGCCTCCTCGCCCCTCTCCCCAACCAGCCAACCCTTGGCTAGCGGCGCATCGGGCCGCCTCTTGCTGTGGCTGGTCGTATCACCTTCCTCTTTCCTTCAATGGAGTTGCTGTCGTAGCACCTTGCTCCCTCAATGGAGTTGATGGCCTGCTGCTATAAGAGAGAGGGATTGGAATTGGAAAGGAGCTGCACGACAAGCGGAATGACTTGTTGTTCAGTAGCAAGAAGATAGAGGCAACGATTTGGATCTTGGAGCAGAAAAAGCTTGCTGTTCGGTGGAGTCTGTACAAGTTAGAGAGAATGAAGGGCTTGGCCCGAGGAAGAAGAAGAGGGCGAGGGCATTTCTGTTCAAAGAAAAAACATATGGTCATTATAGAGAAGTGTCAATGGTTTCGTGGTCATTTTAGAGAAGCCCGTGATTTCGAGGTCGTTTGAGCAAAGCCACGTCTATACGCGGTCAAAATAGCAAATCTCTCGTTTATCTGTTTGTTTGTCTTGTGTGTGTGGTGGAGAAGAAGATCAATGTGGTACTTACAAGTGGGTCCAAAATTGATAGGAACAAATTTACTAGGGGTACATGATTATCCTACACATGCTGCCAAAATTGTGTCCAAAGTTTTTCTGTCCAGATTTCAAATTTCGATGAAATTTGATCAAAACTCTTTATTCATATCAAATTCTATTCAGATTTTGAAATTACACTAAATTCAAATGTCTCATGTCATGTTTATGGTTGATTCACACAACAAAGAGCAAACCAATGGTAAAAACGTAAAAGGGTAGTTTAGTCTTTGTGCAAGCAAGTTAACACCGTTAGAGGCTCCTAACGGACCGGTGGTAAAATTGTTGTTCAGATTCAAAAATGGATGATGAAATCGCAAAATCTGAAAATGGATGGTGAAAATGCAATTAGAGGTCGAACCGATGGTTGTCTTGCAATTGGCCCAAAAAAGAATTGATGCGAGGGATTCCCAGATTAGCAAGCCTAATCGAGCTTTTCGAGTTCGATTCGTGGAAAGCTCGTGAGTTTGAGGACAAGCTCGAGCTTGGTTTGTTTTGAAGTCGAGCCGAGCTCGAATTGAGTAATTACGGAGCCGAGTTCGAGTAGCTCGCGAGCCTCGAACTTTTTTGACAGCCCTATATGCAAGTATAGCTTCGCCCCTTGTAGGTGTGATCAACTTAGAACAGTATGTGGATAGTTTCGGGCTCGGAACATTGCAGGTATGATATTGATTCTGAACGTGAGACTAGCTAGAGCCACCATTTTTTTCCGAATGAAAGAGGATCGTATTAAAATTTGAAGAAGTACAAACCTCTTACATCAAGACACTGAAAGACGACTAAAATAGAAAAGAAAACATTTATGCATTTTACTCATCTTCAACACCACTTGCTCAATTCATGCCGTCAAAGATCAGGGACCAAATCGAAGCCATTGCTTTTCAAACTGCAGATGAAGATGCTAGACTATTGACGCCGTAAGATCCACCATCTTATACTAACTCATTGTCAAGAAGTGAGGATTTAGACATGAGGATGTTGTTGTTTTCTTTGTACAATATCATTCGAAGCTAGGCAGTGCATGAAACTAATTAGAACAATTAAATAATATTTGAAATTTGAAAACCGCCCCCAAACCCAAAGACTATGTATTTTGACTCTCTGGAGAATATCTTATACTATTCTCGTCATTATCTAAGAGATCCAATATATGTCTCGTGCTGAAACATGCGGTTCTTGGAAACTGCACATCTTTTACTCTTCATAAACATGCTCACTAAGGGAAGTAATATGTTTTGCTAGATATTTCTCCAGTTCGAACAATGTTTCACCATTTGCAACATCGTGTCAACTACGGCATGCTACAGACTATTCTTGTCCAGATTGGACACGTACAAGTTGACTTTGACCCTCTACCCTCCCTGTCAAAGAAAACCTATGAACGAATCATGCCCGCACAATACATGCTGGAAGCGCGATCATCAAAAAAAAAAAAACGCTTCTTACAGGTAAACAATTCCACGAGCTGCTCTTTGTCAGATACGAAACCGCACGGGACAGGTCACTCATCAGCCCAGAATTTCTCTGTCCGGATCCAGCTGAATAGTATTCTGTGATGCGACGTTGGCCATGCCGCAACAATAATCTTGTCCCGCTCCAACAACGACGGTGGCGGGAGTCGGGTGAGGATTGGGGGGATGGAAGCTGAACAGTGGCGGGAACTGGCGAATTTGACTGACTCGGGGTCTTCGCTGCAACTGCGGTCAAGCTAAGATACGGGTGTGTGTGGTCGTCACTCCTCTGTAAAACTGTTTTTAAACCCCCTGGGGCCTGAGCCAGCTGAGCATCCAACTTCACACGCCAACACCACGGTGGGCAGCCAAGCGGAGGCTGTCGCGTTGTTCCTGCTCCGGCCGAGCAGAGGTGCTCTCTCTCTCTCTCTCTCTCTCTCTCGCGCCATCATAAGCAAATTCCACGGGGCGGCCTGCACAGCTTTGTTATAGACGGTTGTAGGGAGTAGACTATAAGCGCGCGATGTAGTTCCAGTAGTGGGCATGCAGTAAGTTTATACGAAGTTATTTATATTTTGCAGGTGACAGTTTGTAACTTCTGTGTTTCTCCAAGCAGCTGGCGAAATTCGCTATGCAAATACTATTCACGCTGGTGCTGCTATGTTATGGAGTTGGAAATGTCTGCTCGAAAGTTCATGAGAACAGCACGGATCTTCACGCACTGCTTGATTTCAAGATGGGCGTCACCATCGATCCTAGTGGAGCCTTGAATTCTTGGAACACCAGCATCCACTATTGCAAGTGGAAGTATGTCACATGCACCCAGGAACGGCCATGGCGCGTCTCGGGCCTCGACCTCAACGGCCTAAGTTTACAAGGCCAAATCAGCTCCTCTCTTGGCAATTTATCCTTCCTAAATTGTCTCGACCTCTCCAATAATAGCTTCGTTGGTCCTTTCCCTATTCTTAACCGCCTCCACCAACTGCAGCGCCTGTATCTGAACAACAACTTTTTGCGCGGTAATATTCCCGTTGAGCTTACAAATTGTACCAGCTTGACAAACCTAGATCTTTCCGTAAACAAGCTGCACGGTGCAATTCCTATGAACATAAGCTTGCTATCGAACCTAATAGGTTTATCTCTTTTCACTAATAATCTCACTGGAACGATTCCGCCAGGCCTTGGTCACATCACCACCTTACAAGGACTCTATCTTGACGAAAATAAACTGGAAGGAAGAATTCCAAACGAGATTTGGCAATTGCCTAACATTGTCGAGTTACTTCTAGGCCAAAATCAGTTATCAGACGGAATCCCACAAAACCTTCCCATTATGTTCAATCTTACTAAGTTAGGTTTGGAGTTCAATCGGCTAGGTAACACATTGCCACTTAACATTGGTGACGCCCTCCCCAATATCCAACTTCTTACCATGAATAGCAACATGTTTAATGGTCATATTCCAACTTCTATAGGTAATGCTTTAGGGCTTCAAAGGTTAGACTTGTCGTCAAACAGTTTCACCGGACAAGTTCCGACTTCCTTGGGAAATCTTTCTAACCTAACTTTCCTAAACCTTGAGGGAAACAATCTTGAAGCAAATGACAGTGAAAGCTGGGAATTTGTTAATGCGTTGGGGACGTGTCATTCGCTACAAGTGTTCTCACTAGCTGATAACCAACTACAGGGAGCTGTACCAAATTCGATAGGCAGGCTTCCCAACAGTCTTCAACAACTAAAATTGGGTGGGAACAAACTATCTGGGATGTTTCCGTCCAGCATAAGGAACCTTCAAGGCTTGATTGCATTAGCGCTAGATGGAAATAATTTCAATGGTACCATTGGAGAATGGGTTGACAAGTTGACAAATCTACAACATCTAAACCTCGAAGCGAACAAATTTACTGGGATTATTCCACCCTCCATTGGAAATCTCAAGAAGCTGACGGAATTATCCCTCGGTCAAAATGAATTCATCGGTGTGGTGCCACCTAGCTTGGGAAACCTTTCTCCACTCTTGAATTTGAATCTGAGCTATAACAATTTTCAGGAGGGCATACCTTCTGAGTTAGGTAACCTTGAGCAGTTGACCGCACTAGACCTTTCCTCGAACAAGTTTAGTGGGGAAATCCCTGAAACTTTGAGCCAGTGTCAAAATTTAGCAATTCTCCGACTGGACCAAAACATTCTTACAGGAAACATTTCAACCACTTTCGGCAATCTAAAGGGGTTGATGGTGCTCAATCTCTCCAATAACTATTTGTCCGGCACCATCCCTGCTAGCTTAAGTGATCTTAAACTTCTCACTACGCTAGATCTATCTTACAATCGTCTCCATGGAGATGTACCAAGAGATGGTGTTTTTGAGAATGGTACAATTGTTTCACTTGGTGGAAATTCGGGACTATGCGGTGGAGCCATGGATCTGCATATGCCCTCATGCCATGATGACTCTCGAAGAGTAGAAAGCACATTGGTCAGAGTGTTGATCCCAATATTTGGTTTTATGTCACTCATATTATTGGTCTACCCATTATTCATTATGAGAAGGCAGCAAAAGAAAGCGTATCTATCATTGGATTCTTTTGGTGAAAATTTCCCCAAAGTGTCATATGCGGATCTAGCTCAAGCAACAAAAAACTTCTCGGAGGCCAACCTAATAGGGAGAGGAAGCTGTGGTTCGGTATATAAAGGAACGCTGAAGGAAACAAAAATGGAAGTGGCTGTGAAAGTTTTTAACCTTGAGATGCGAGGAGCTGAGAGAAGCTTCATGTCAGAATGTGAAGCATTGAGAAGCATTCAGCATCGTAATCTTCTTCCCATCATAACTGCATGCTCAACGGTGGACAACAACGGCGATGTTTTCAAGGCTTTGATTTATGAGTTCATGCCCAATGGAAATTTGGATACATGGCTACATCACAAAGGGGACGGGAAACATCCAAAGCCGTTAAGCCTAAACCAGCGGATAAGCATTGCAGTTAACATAGCCGATGCTTTGGATTATATACACCACGACTGTGGGAGACCTACCGTCCACTGTGATTTGAAACCCAGCAATATCTTGTTGGATGATGATATGAATGCTCTTATAGGAGACTTTGGCATCTCATGCTTTTATCCTGATTCGTGGTCGGTGTCCACGGGTTCAACTACTTCAGTCGGTGTTAAGGGAACTATAGGGTATATTGCTCCAGGTATGTCTACATACACACACTAGTATTTCCTGCATCTATTATAAGCACAGGCACATGCGTAACTAAATGATACGTGCGTCCCATTTCCAGAGTACGGGGGAGGTGGCCATCCATCAACATCTGGCGATGTTTATAGTTTTGGTATTATGTTATTGGAGATCATGACAGGAAAAAGACCAACAGATGATAACTTCAAAGATGGGCTCCACATTGTCAATTTTGTGGAGGACAAATTTCCGGATCAAATATATAATGTCATTGATGACCATCTTATGGTAGAATGCACAAACATAGATCAAGAAAAGGGAGTACAGGAAAAAGGCGAGGTCTACCAATGTGTGGTGTCTCTCCTGCAAATAGCACTTTCTTGCACATGCCCTTTGCCACACGAGCGGTTGAACATGAAAAAGGTGGCCAGCAAAATGCATGCAATCAAAGCATCATATCTTCTAGAGAAAGATAAGTATGCTTCAAAAGAGTGAACTGTCCAATGTGCCACGAAGTAAGGATCATATTAACCAGCTTGTGTAGTTTCTCCTTTCCAACCGTATGAGATGGGGATTTTAATTTGTAGACTTTCCACCTTTCGCTAGTGATCGTATATAATCAGCTAGTGTAATTTATATGTTTTCAGCAGATAAGGATTATCTAAATAAATCACAGGCATATCATGTTTCTGTTATTTTCATGACTTAAATTGAGTGAATGTAATGTATGCTTGTTGAATATGTCTGTTTAATTGGACTGAATGAGGCTATCACTCAGATATCCATTACTGCTGGTGTGTGTGTGCGCGCGCGCTCTGTATTACGATCCTTTTGTGGCCCATTGATTTTTTTCGCCCTCCTATACCTTTCAACTAGTTTGCACCTTTCATGCTTGTTGTACATGGTAAGATTCCACTACAAAATAAAGCTTCAAGTGCGACAGAAATTTCTTAAGAGATTATTGATATTTTCTTTAAAAAATATTTATATTTTCTTTTGATGATATGTTGCCTATAGGAGTCAAAGATAATCAATACTCCTTTTGCAACACATTCTTGATTTTAAAAAGTGGTATGTGGACATACTTTTTTTTCTATATGAGGATACATCAAGTATATGTACAAACTCCTTTTTCTATACAGGAAACGCGATATATAACAAGGTGCAAACAAATGAGTTCCATTAAAAAAATTTCATGGTTATCACTTTGAAAAATCTTAAATGAGAATGTACATACTCAAAATGATAAATGAGAATGTACACACACTCATCGGGCCATCATGACTTTTGAAAGTGGGAGTAAGCATTTGCATTACACTCAAATATGTGTGGTCCAAGCCCACTTTAACAGCCCTAGGCCTATATTGCCACAAGCATATATCCAAGTTGCAACCCATATAGCCTAAAGCATACTAAGAAGATTCTAAAAATCAAAATGTTCACATTTGTGGCCAAACACTGGTAGCAAAATCAGAAGGTCTGCATTCTTACTGACCAAACCCCCACACATATACAATATCTAGTCACATATCCAATTAACATTAATCAAGAGACCACCCACATTCTATCATGAATTAGCAACTCGCAAGTCAAAGCAAGAGTAGTCCTTGCTCGCACTTATATATGTCAATAATAGGAACTGATCATCCGCTGCAATCTAAACAAAATAAAAAATTATTTCTCAAGAAAGTGCAGCGCAAGAAATGCGAGGCAAGATCATAAATTAAATAACATAGGGGGGCAACCAGATCCAAATGTCGCCCCTGAGAGCGGCTAGTATGGAAACCCTATCACCACCAAAGTCTCCATCTCCCTCGTTAATTCGATTTGTCCTTTTTTTCCACCTGACAAAGCCACGAGCTTGGATTTCCATATATGGATCATATCTCCATCAAAATTCATATGGATTTTCCTCGGTCGGGGAGGACAATGGCCATTTTTCAAACGGGGTTGCATGTTACTCTAGGGAGTAACTGCTTTTTTAGGGAAATAAGGAGTAGTGATTAACTAATAGATCTTAATAGTTTGTTCCCTGAATACTCTTTGTTGAAAATACTACATTGATCACGTTCTCTTGCGGACCATCACTCGTGCATAATCTGGACAGCAATGCAACAAGGAGAACAATAACTATAGATCATACAAGAGTTATACAATCTATATATCAACACAAGATAGAATTGGATGATAAACAAACAAGCAACATATGGTGCTATATCTAGGATTATATTACAAATGGAGATGAGCGCATGGAGGAGATGATGGAGATCATAGGCAATGGAGCGAGAGAGAGAGAGAGAGAGAGAGAGAGAGAGAGGACTTGTTGGAGAGAGAGACCGGCGGCCAAGACGATTCCTAGCAGTGCTGGAGCTAGCTTGAAGCACTTGACAGGGGAGGCCACTCAGTTAAGAAAATTTGCAATGTCAGGCCAGGTTTTTTTTTTCTTCTCATTTACATGGTAAAATCAATGATATATATGCAATTCTTCAAAAAGGGGGGGGGGGGGGGCATGGCCACCTTTGGCCCCAATGAAGCTCCACCACTGATTCCCATGGCAAGTCCTTAGGATATGCAGCTAGATGACTTGGCAGTCTGTGGAGATGCATGGATGGGGGACGACATTGGGCTCCCTCAAATTGAGGCATGGTGTGCATCCTAGGGCATGCATGTTCGGGCCCCTAAGCAGTGCTTCGGTGGCCAGTTGCCCCTTTGGGGCATTATATATAGATATGTGGTGATAGTCGGGGGAAATTTCAATGCAAATGGAATTTAGGTGCAATGGTGCAAACTTGCAATTGCTCTAAAGACTTTTATTCCTTCATAATATTTCCAAAATAAAGATAGACAATTGGAGAGGTGTTTCCAACGGACTACACATGTGGGGTTATGGAAGGAACAAGCGCCTTTAGATCATAGTCAGACGGGTGGAATTGCATGTTTGCACCATTGCACTCAAATTCTATTTGCACTGAAACTTTCCCCGAAATAGCCTCCCGGCCAGTTCTCTGATGTGATGGTTGATTGATGACTATATGTCCATATAGGAAAAACCTTTTGATATGCTCCTTATGCGTTGAATGTATACCAAAGCTAAGGTCATTATATCATAGAATGAAATTGTTCGAGGGTGTAAAGCAATCCACAATTTTGTTTAAAGGGTAAAACATACAATTAACAGGATGAGTATAATGAACTTTTTTAAAGAAAAACATTATTTTTATGACTGATCTGTTTCTCTTGGTGGACGGAAGAGAGAGTTGAAAGTTGACCTAGATACCATAGACCGTGAGTATCATGTGCATTAATCAATTTTCAACTATTTCAGCCCTAGTAAGACCAGCTTACAACTTTTATGGTCTGATTTCACATGTCAATCACACTAGCTCTACATGGCTCCGTCAATCACACAAGTACAGTAAAAATTATAGTTTTTGTTAATAAGGGTTAAAATAGTTGTAGTTTCTAGAGTGAGCTTCAAAAGATGTAGTTTTATGATGTAAGAGTACAAATAGTTACATGTTTGTGAAATTTGCTCCAAATTTTTCTAGGGTAATTTTAAAACCATACGACTATTTGCACCAAAGTAACACAAAACTACGATTTTTAATACCAATTTTAGAAAATGATGATTATTTACACCATTTGTACAAAAACTACGAATTTTAGATCTGGACCCACATGTCAACAAAACATTTCATTGAAAATGAAAATGTATCATTGATGGGTGGTGTCAAACCTAAAACTCGTAGTATTTTGTTACCGAAGATGAAGTTAGTCGTAGTTTTCTTATATTGAACTCAAAAGTGGTAGTTGTATGCTACTTCTGTAGAAATAATCGTAAGTTTCTCAACTTTACTATTTTTATGTGAAAATAAAGTTAAAGTAGAGTGTTCAGCACAAGGGACGCTGATTATTTGTAGTGTGCTAAAGCACATGCCTCTATAATTAGGAAGTGCATTTAGGGCCCACGTGTAACTGACTATAGTGACTCTGTGTTTAGGAGGGCCGCTGTCCTACGGATCTGTATGAAAGTGGTCGGAAAACAGTCGGAAAAAGGCTAAATTGTTCTCAGATTCGTATTTTTTGTCGGTATAGCGAAATCGATAGCGGTACTTGCGGAAACAAATACGGCGTCAGTATTACGGGAATATCAAAAATAAATTTACCATGACAGAAATATGCGATATTGGTCGAGAATCGATATTAAATATCGGTAACACAAATCACAGTCGTGTATTACCCATACCACATCATATATAAAAGTATTAAATGTGAATATATGCTGTTGATATTAGAAATATCTACAAATGTAACATAGACATTTGCAAAGATGTGTTCAAATTAAAATAGAAAGGGAGCATTGATTTCTTTTCCTGATTACATTGAGCTTTCCCGGTGAAGACGTTCTTTTATTCATACGGGAAAGGAATGCTAAGATTAAACTTAGACCACTCTTTATATATATATTTGATTGGATAGACTAATATAAAACAGTAAAATATCAACGGTAATTTCCGGCTTAAAACGGAAATTTTCGGAAACAAACGGTAAAAATCTAAAATTGTTTTCATTTTTATTTCCACCAAGTACTTCTATTTTTGTTTTTGTTTTCTCAGTATATTATTTCTAACTACTACGGTTGAGAGAAGTCAGAAACAAGCTCGGTTATCCGATAAATTCCGTTTTAAGAGGGCCGCTGTCCTACGGATCGGTATCACGCACATATCACCGCCGGCGCTGGCCCAGACGTGAATTGATTTGGTCTGTCTGCGGTTTTCTTTTACCCGCTCGACAGCTCGTCAGGCTTGGAGCCAAGCTGATGTCGTGCCTGGAGCAATGCCATCCGAGCCCCCTTGCTGCTTCCATTTGATTTGCACGTGGCAGCGATTAGGATGAGGTCCGCAAAGTGCAGGTTTACCAACGACACCCCCCCACCC
>LAPY01000132.1:117457-146677 GCA_000970635.1 Eragrostis tef | reverse complement strand
CCTTTCCTCAACATCAAGAGTCCCAATGAGTTCAGACACGCTAAACTCCTGTCTCTTATGTTTCAGTTGGGTAGCAAAATCTCTCCAAGGAGGTGGCAACTTGGCGATGATACCGCCAGCCACAAACTTGTCAGGCAACACACGGAAATTGTTCGAGTTCTTTTGCCAAAGCTTGAATCTCATGAGCTTGTTCAACTACAGAACGGTTATCAACCATCTTGTAGTCAAAAAGCTACTTCATGATACAACTCACTACCGGCATCAAAAACACCGAACTTAGCGTCCAGAGCATCCCAAAGTTCTTTCGCAGATTTGCACGTGAGGTATGAATCCTTATACTTGTCAGCAAGAGCGCTAACCACCGCGCCTCTGAACAGATTATCAGCCATATTGAACCGAGCCTCCTCCTCTGGAGTAAACTGGTCTAGCTTTCCATTCGCGGGGTGAAAGCAGTTCATTGCTGTAAGCCACAGGATCATCTGAGCACGCCATCTCTTATTGAAAGTCCCATCAAAGACGCTTGGTTTTAATGCAGCAGTAACCGCTAACAGAAAAATATCAGGTTTTTGGATTGTTAAATAATTAGACAAATTCCTAGATAATTTAATCCATTAACATACTGAATATTAAATCAAGAACATATCCAGCGGTGTGTGCATTGTAGAATCCAGGTGTGTTTCGCACACCCGGCAGATGTCTCTTGCGGAAGTAGGCAACAGCGAGCGGAGGGAATGGTTGTGGTCTCTCTTCCAGACATACGGAAGGCTCTATTTATGAGCGTGTGGCTTACCAC
Source organism: Eragrostis tef (assembly GCA_000970635.1). NCBI lineage: Eukaryota > Viridiplantae > Streptophyta > Magnoliopsida > Poales > Poaceae > Eragrostis > Eragrostis tef. The sequence continues at coordinate 145,884 of LAPY01000132.1, read as the reverse complement.
TAGCCTCTCTCAACTTCTCTAGGGGATCAACCGGAAATCCACCTAATAAGTCGAGACAAATAATGATAGAAATCCCATGTAGGACTAAACCATTATAGCATTAATTATAGGCTTTGATTAATTGAATTAGTTATACTATTATGAGCCTTAAAAGGCTTTAATATTCAACATCAACTACTGACAATTTTTGCAGTTCGGTTTGGGCATTGCACGGTAATATGAGTTCTGCTCGAAGTTTAAATTTATAATTATTAACCGTGATATGTAATCAGGTCTGCCATACGAGTACACGTTGAAAGCCCGTGCTCTGTTTCATGCTCATGCTGTCCTGCAAGCCTTTACATTCGATCATATGGATGACAAATCCATGCTGTCCTGGTGAGGCACCTCTGGCGTCGCCGCCGCATCTGTGCGCCGCAACTTGGTATCTTGTCTTGCCACTGGAAGAAGAGATGCAGCGAGCGACAGGACGCTACTGAGAAGAGCAGTACGTGAAGGCCGCCCTGCCGCACGCTTTCGATCACACCTCTGCTGGCCTGCGCCGCGTTGACGTGGCCACTTCTGTTCTGTTAGATCCATCTCTTGGAGACGGACGTCGGACGAGCGCGCCCTGCACCTCGGCTTCTTGTCCGCGACGGCCGGTTTACATCACCTCGAGCAGGACGCGCGACGCCGGGACACCGAGCTTGGCATAGGCCTTGCGCGGCCGCGGCACCGCGCCCACTGCAAGCGGGTGGTGTCAGGAGTGGAGAGAGAATGGGGAGGGGAGAGCGCAGCGTCCGGAACGCGGCGGAGCTCCGGCAAGCCGCGGCGTGAAGCGGGGGCACCGAAGTTCAGGGGTGGACGATCTAACGCGTGAGGCTCGGATCGGACGTGGGATGCCCCCGAGCTCCGTCCTCTTCCTCTGGCTTACGAGCGGGGCGGCGGAAGCAGAGCAATCCAGGCCAGGTGGGTCACGGGAGCGGAGCGTGATGACGCAGCAGCAGATGGATCTCGACGGCGAGCCCCGCCGGCTGAGGAAGCTGGGCAAGGCGTTACATCCTCTTCGTCGCTGCTGCCAGAATCAGCTGAGCTTTCCTTGGCCTTCACGGCCGTGTTTCCGTTGGTGCAGTGGAGATGGCCGGAGCGGCTTCAGAGTTGCGGTTGCAGGAGGGCCCTCGCCTGCGCGGGCGTTTCCTGGTGCAAGCTTGCAACTGAACCGCACAGCACGCGAGAGCATCAACCTCTGATTATTTTGCAGCTTCTGTTTGGGCATGACCATGGCATGGAAGTGAGTCTCGCTCGAAGTTTAAATTTAAAATATATAATTAACCGTGATACGTAATCAGGTCTGAAATTTGAGTACACAAACTGTACAAATTAGTCGTTAAAATTATTTCCTCTGTTTCATGCTTCTGCAAGCCTTTTGCATTCGATCCTACGGGTGACAGATCCACGCACCCAAGTTTGTTTTTACAAAACTTCTGGCTGACTGCACAGTTATCATGATTTCATCGACCAGAATATTACAAAATTTCAGAATATTACACGCAGAACCAGCCAGGAAGGACATGAATGAGGGAAACTACGGGGATACAATGACTCAAGGAGCACTGTCAAAACAATGAGCATTCACAAACCAGCTGTTTCCTGGAAATTAACAAGGTCTGCAAATGATGTTTCATTGTTGAAAACATGCTGAGAAATCCAGCACAGCTTCTTCCACCAGCTCCTCCATTACTCCCTCTTCAAGCTCTTCTGTAATATCAACCACCTGCATTATCATCATTTTAACCCAGCCCCTACCTTCAACCTCCTGTTTCACAATTCTATCCCACAGGATTCCAGCGTCGCCTTTCTTGCTCACCACAAACATCCGTGCCCCGTAAATCCAGTCCTTCAGAATACTCCAGACTTCTACCCTCAAATCGGGGGCTGAGACATACCTCAGTGTCCTAGAGTGTGCTCTACTACATGGGAACGAGCTAAGCAAGGCGTTCTCGCCAATTTCAACTAGAGCAACATTAACACAGTCAAACAGAAGTCTTCGATATGAACTTTGCTCTCGCAATTCCAATATTTTGTTGCAGAGAACCGGATCAAGAGGGTACCTAATCCAGTAGATGACATTATATTTTGCACAAGGACATGGGATTCTGACTCATCAGTATCTGCATCAGAGATAAGAGAAGACGGCCTTCGGATGCAAACTAACTCTGATTCCGAGGTGGTATTATCCAGTGATAAGGAACAGGCAACATCCTCAACCGCTGAAGATCTCGAGACTGCTTCACAAAACAGGTTAGCACAGGCAGTCAGTATATAAACCAGAGTGAGTAATGGAGAACTTTGATATGGAGACAAGACATACTCGCTTTCTTGGAAGGTCTTCCAGATGTTTCAGGTTCGTTACAACTGCTATCTTCAGAGGGTGCATCAAGAACAGAGGTAGGGCTAGGCTGATCTGGGTTGCTATTTAGGCATTTATTTACTCCCAGTTTGTCCAGGTTACCGCTTGGAAAATCCAATGATACACCAATCGAAGCAGTTCTCTGTCATGAAATTTCTCATCAGATTTTTTTAGCCCAGGAAAACAGGAGTTCAAATATATAACGCTTATGCAGGAATAGGTAGATAGTCATAAGTCAGCCCACTCAACGAGAAAAGCACATATAGACAAACTCAACAGGAATACGGGCAAGAATTGAAGCACTATAAATATATTACACCACTGACAGGTCACAGCTAGAATAGAAGTGCATAACAGATTATACTTGCATAAAATTTGAGGCCAAATGCTTACCTTTGACGTGCCAGTTGATATTTTCATAGAATAACAATCAACCTGGTCCTCACAATGCACGGTTTTTTCATTGGCATCCCGATTAAGATTGTGATCCGGTCGACTATGAACATAAGCATCAAACCTCTCAGCACAGCAGTCAGATGAATAATGAGCGCTATTCTGCCTATCTGGCTTTTTATTTCTAGTAGATAAGAAAAAATCTGAAACTTTTCCCTTGAAAGATAGTTTCCCTTTATCTGACACAACAACCACTTTTGGTTTGTAGCTCTCAGGATTTGAATGTTGGACATTCGCTACCATGTTATCAAGCATGGATGAGATCACTGGAACTGAGTTTTCTCTTGGCAACTTCCTAGGAGGTGTCGCCACAGTTTTTTCATTTTCCATGCCACATGACCGGCCGCTAGAAACAGACAATATCCCAGTGATGAAAACTTCTTTCTTCGCTTCTTGAATAGAGAGCATCTCACCTAAGGTGCATGTTCTCCTTGATGATTGCACTTTCTCTTGACAGATACTATCACAGGTCATCGTTGCGCATCGCTCTGAAAGTTGTTTCTTGGCCTCCTTGATAATTGATGACTCAGGAACGTGCGAGACCTTATGGAAAGAGGAGCCTGAGTACGAACCTTCATGTCCTCTGATGTAATTCCATGAATGCTTCTGCGGGGAACTATTCCCCTCGGAATCACTGCTACCACCAGCCTCGTCAATGTATTCAATTTCAGAACCACTGCTCTGATCAAATTCTGAGTCACCAAATGAGCTTTCATCTCCCACGTAACCACTTGAGTGTGAAGAAGACAATAAAGAATAATCTCTTTGATGGCAGCCATCACACCAGTGCTGCTTAACACCACGCACTAGTCCTAAAGAACCTAAGTTCGCCCCATTATAAGCCAAACCATTGAGATTATTACGATTAGGTAACTGAAACGAAGTTGTCTTGGGGGTCAGCTTTGCCTTAGATATACCAAGCTTCCCTGGGGTAGGTCTCAAAACTATTATTCTACTTGGCTGGGAGGGTGTTTCTTCCATTGTATTATAACTCTGATGGAGCTGTCTCATCTTCAATCCATTTTGCTTGTTAACTCGTTCTGTTTCAGATTTCCCTAAGCCACTAATTTCAAAAGAGCTTACTGGTTTAAGCACTGTAATGCGCTTTGTCTGCGGCGATGCTCGGTTTGTGTGAAGCCTGCTCAGCTTTCTTGACAAACTGTAGTTACATTCTTCAGGCAATTCAAGCAAACAATCTTTATAAGAACTTGGAATCCCGAGGCCTTGTAACTCCGCTGTATGAATGAGCTGCTCTTTCATTGCAAAGCATGGTTCCACGAACTTCTCTTGCACAATATCTGATTGCTCACTCTTGTTCTCCGAAGACCATATCTCAGAAGTTCGATCCAGAAAACTGCTTGTTCCTGATTGCTCTTCACATACTTCATAAACATCTTTATATCCATGGAATGGTTGGAGATCTGGCGTCATCAACCTTATGGACTGCTGGTGTTCTTTCCCCTGCGCCTTGTTTATTGCTTTTGAGCTCAAGACCCATTAATTTGGCAATGACACTTGGAGATCTCCTTTTTGACTCCCCTTCGTTAGCCATCTCTTTTGCTAATAACATTTTCAATGAAGTTGCATTTGATTTTCCACTTGAAGAACTGTCATTGACTCCCTGTTAATAAACCCACAATAACAAAAACAAGAATCAGGGCAAGTATGATTCGTTAAAAAAGAATCAGGATGCATATAAACTGTATCAGGTCAGAAAGAAGCACATGCATCATTAGAACTTTCTAATGTCATTTGGAAGCATAATTTACTTTTTTTTTTCTGCTGGCACAACCTAATAGCTAATGTTTACATCTAGTGGTGTATGCCCCTTTCTTACTGTTTCTACAATGAGTCATAACACAAAGCTTCCAACAGTTTTTCATATCAAACGCTATTCACTTGTATGAGTGTACAAATTTGCATCAATAAATTATTATAAATAACACTCACAAGATTTTCCACAATATTGGTAAATTTCTTCAGTTGTGTGGTAATTCTCTGATCTGGAAACCCTGAAAGGAACAACACTGAATAAGGTATTTTGTTACAAAATACCATAAAGTACACAGATATATCTGGAAAAACTTGACTCCCAAAAACAAACCACATAAGAAATAAACAGTAACTGAACATATCAGCGTTTGGTCATAATAAGAAGGCAAAATAAGCTGGAACACTACAATTCACTACCATTCAAGATATTGCCATCTAGTCTCGCATTAAACAGAGTGATGGTAAATCCTGCAAGACCTTGATCAAATATTTCTCTCGCCATTATTTCACACAAGTTGCCCCACAAAATATCACAAAACAGAACAGATATACAAGCAGCACCCAAAGAGACGATAACATGAAGCAATTGCAAGAGTGATATATTTACCATCTCCATGAACCTGACCGATAACTGGCTTTTCTTCAGACATTTTGGTTCTATGTTCAAACGAACTGATCATTTCCTCCTGGTAATGGCAACCACACCCCGCTTACACCCATTTATTTGAAAACACATAATCCTGAAAAGTAGAAGAAAAAAATATCTAAGTGAAACTACATGAGTGATGTGAATTGTATGACTAAAGCCAGGCGAAATAACTAAACCCCGTCACTTCTCTCTCTTCAGGGAAAGGAACTCTAAACACAGGAAAAGTGTCGTCATTATCTGGCAAGCACTAATGCTCCTGAGGATTGGATGAATATACTGAATATATTTCAGAAATCTCGTAGCATTTGAACCACTTGGGGTTAATGTTTACAGAACACAAAATTCGGATTATAATGTTCCTATTCCGGAAACCTTCAGGAGACACAAACTTCAGGTTGAAACTTGCAGCAGACACTTGTGTGTCACACTAGAGCAAAAGAACAGCACGGTTCATGCCCTGTTTTTTGTTCAACACCACACGGAATTATTCGAGGCAGAGAGAACAGCAAGCCAATATGGAACGGTGCAAGGTTAGCAGGGTAGCAGCTAGATCATAGAAGAACACAATAAAAGCAACTCTGCAGATGCAAATGAAAACAAGCAATTACAAAGATATGGACATACACATAAGGACATGACAGTAATTAGTTCTTACATAATCACAAAAGGAATCTGGCAGAAGGGAAAAAGAAAAACTCTAAACTGCTTTCTTTTTGGTTAGATAAATGACTCAGTTCAATGCAGAGTTGCAGGTAGAGTACCCATTACGAAACGTGGATTTTAGTTGTTACCACTTCTTCAGATCAGACAAAATGTGGAAAAAAAACAAAATGAATGGACACGGTGTAACTACGAAGCCATGCAAGACCAAAATGCTGCCAAGATTTACAGGTGACAGAGGAATCTCTGCACCACCAGCACCGTTCCAAAGGCTACAGATTTTCTCTGGAAATCTAGTAGTCGGCACTCCGAATCTTGACATGAAAAGAAAAGAGGGAAGGAGGTTGTAATAAAGCAGGGACATTCACTCTACATCGAATAAAATATGCAGTCAAGAATGAGACTAACGAGATGTTTAGGTATGTACTGCGCCTCCAAATGAGCCCTGAAACCGAGACAATTCCCCCAGTGCTGCAGTTTTTGCAGATTAAAATACATCCTGAACAGTAAATTGTCTTGGTTTGCTCATTGCTGACTCTTACTATATTTTAATAATTTAAAAAGAAGAGCATAGAGGAAGCGTACAAATAATTGTAGAACTACGGTCTACAGTACACGACATTACAACCAGATGGTACAGGGACCCGTCCGAAAACTCGTACTCCTACAGCTTTCAGTGCCATTTACCCCTCTTACTATCAAATGGATGGGTTTGGCATTCCATTCACTGAAGAATCAAAAGTCTCTTTTAGCAAGGATCGGATCATAACGTCACATGAAATCATTTTTGGTATTCTACGCTCTACCTCAAGCGTAAATTTTTATTGCTAAATCTCATCACAAAACTACATGTCGAACAGCTCAATCAGCCTCGAACGCCCATTGAGCGCACCAAACAACGCGGAATGAGGCGGGGGAACACGAAGTCACAACCATAACCGCGCGAACTCTGCAGAGGAAAACTCGAACTGAATCATCGCTTACAGCAAACCCGATCGCACATTGGCATACCCCCACGGAAGTTGCAACTGAAGCGCGAGAAAATCCCAAGCAACGTCGGCACGCCACGGCCACAGAGCGAGAGCGAGAGATTGAGGGAGAAATGAGAATCCATGAAGAATAAGAGACAGAAGCTTAACCTCAGGCGACGAAGACGCCTAGCCAGCCAGCGGCGACTTCGCAGGCGGCCGGGAGGGGGAGCCCAGCTGCTGACGGCCCGGCACGGCGGTGGCGGCGGCTTCAGGGAGGGGTGGGTGGGAGGGAGTGGGGAGAGTAGGGGAGCAGAGTGCTGGGAAGCGGAGGTTTATTAGCAAGGCTTTTGCGTTTTGCGAACCGTTTGCTTTTGCTGCGTTTCGTTTGTTTCCGTTTCCCCACGACGCGTGGGCTACGTGCGCCGCGCGCGCACGAAGGCGGGTGAGGCGGTGATGATGGGCACACGGACAGGTTATTTTCCATCCAAAATCAATAAACTTGGACGGCGGGATTAAGCACCAAAGCTCCATCAACGCCAAGTTCCTCTGAAATTTAGAGAATTGACACATTTTCTATTGTCGTATTCGGCACCAACCATACTCATTTTGTTTAGCATCTCTTGTCTGCTTGAAGCCTATCACTTCGGACTCTCAGGCATGTCCTCGAAGAAAATTGTTCCAGACTCCGACACACATCTGGTTCCTTTTTGCTTAACCATGACAAAAGTGGTTTAGAGCTCGTTGTTGTGTTTGATCTGAATTCAGAAGTAGCAGCCCTGTAAGGTCCTTTTTGCATTGCTAAATTTTTTGGTTGGATCCTGTATTTCTTCTGTGAAATTTCTTTTACAAGTCATGTGACATTGGCAGTTTGGCACATTACAGAGAGGCCTAATTGTTTCATCCGAGGCAGTGATAAAGGTATGTTGAGTCCACTTATAGTAGTTTGAACAGGGGAACGATATCGTGTAATGTGGCTTTCCTCAAATCCCCAAAACGGACACGAAGTCACTCAAAATATGGCATTTCATCAGGCTTAAGTAGAAAAGGCATTTGATCATTGATGGTGCGACGGCGAAGGAATCTACCCTGTCAAACACCACGGTACGAACTGCAACTGCTCGGCGGTGGAATAGAGCCGCAGGCAGTAGTACCCCATCTGCCCAACTCGCGGTCCCGCTGTCTACGACTGGACATTTCCGTTTGCCGCCAGTGTGTCTGCTGTTCCCCGAGAGAATCCACTGTTCCGCGCGCAGGAGCGCAGCGCAGGCCCGGCTTGGTGAACAGTTACGGCGGTCGCGCGCGCCGAGCAGGCAGGCGCGGGAGCCCCGCCCATCCCGCGCTCGGCAAGCCGGCACGACAACGCCAGCCACAGCGCGCGCCAACGCTGCTGCGCTACGCGACGCCGGGCGGTGGTGGCGCGAGGGCCGCAGGCGACGTCGCGTACGGGCGCTGCACGTTGATGCCGCTGCTTCTGCTTGGACAGCTCGGTGCGCATGCCACTTCGGCTCAAGCGGCGGTCAGTGAAGGGAGTCGCCCATGCTGAGCTCTTCGGCTCAGGGGCGTCGCTTGCTCGCTGCCTCCTCGCTGAGCAGCGGCAGGGAGCCAGGGCCGCTTTCCGGCACGATCGGCGCCTTTTGGGATTGAATGATGAGCAGTCAAATTGGGGGATTTTTGGCCGCGTACTAGTGTCCGTGCACGCGTCGGATGCGGACAACTTGTGCATGGTGCGAGCGAGTGGGGCTCGCATGACCGACTGACCAGTACACAGTCGCGAGGATCATGCTCTCATTGCATGCATCGACGACATGGGAATCGTCTGTTACTGTTTTGCGATCAGGCGATGCGAACATGACGACTCTTTTACATGCTCCAAGCTGCAAATTCCATGTTACTCTGTCCTCAAAAAAGAAAAGGGATCAACGTAGTGTAGTGGTAATCCGCAAACTCCAAGAGCATGAAAGTTGATGGGGATGGTAGTACTACATTTTCTTTTAGGTTCTTGAAGGCAGCACGGCCAGTCCACCACCATCTGGCATAAAATCCCCGGCACTGATGCTCGAGTGATACGCGCGCATGTTATCATCTTGGGACGATCAAATATCAATTTTAACCGTTCTCGGCGACATGCTTCTCGAAAGTGAAAGCATCATGGTTCCATAGTTTACTTTAAACGCTTTGCTACCGAACAGCGGTATCTGCATCCGATTGGCTTGTCGATCAGAGCCGACAGATGGAAATCTCTGCCCCTTTGAACGCTTGACGAGATAAATCAACGAGCAATGCGTTTTGTGACTTTGTCCCACGAGGAACACCGCACAAGCTTTTCATCTTCCATTTCAAATGACAGTTTCGCTGATTTTTATAGTATGAATTATGCTTCAATCATTTGTACTTTTACCGATGTATGATTCACCAATCAATACAGTCATGCCTTTGGCGTGGATTTTGGAGCATCTCTGGCCCTCTGCTCTCTGCCATACCAGAGGGTGAGGATGCCAATGTCATGCTTTTGGGTCTTGGTAAAAAGTACTAGCAGTACTTAGTTTTGGTCGCCAAAAACTTCCAAGGAAAGCAAAGCGTTCAAGTGCGCAGAGAATATCTATTTAAGCTTTTACTGTGAAGTTAGTACTGAACTGTTCTTTATCCCGTTTAAAGTTCATTACAAGAAAGGCTCACGTGTTTGGGAGTAAAAATCTTCGGTCAAAAAGCTATGAAAACAACTGGCCCATATAGCATTGAATAAAGTGTTACGACGAAAGACAATTACCGGATTGTAATAGCATCAATGAAAATAGCTTACAATTATCCTTCGTGATATTTAGCGAGCGCATTGAACAATTCTAAGGAAAATCAAAATAGAACATATCTCCTTTAGCTCAATATCTATTTACACTGCCTCATTCAACAACAAACTGCCCGAAGCATACATGATGTAGTGATAGTTGCAAACATCACACATCAGTTCAAGTGGCCATTTTCCCGAACCCAGCAGGAAAAAACTAATAACTTCACCAATATAATTTCATGCAGCATCAAATATGTACCTTAAAAAAAAGTAGCTAACTATCACGAACCGACTACCAGGTTATGCCATCAGAAGACAACACGGGAACCTCCCTGATGTTATCCATAGAAGAGAAAGAACCAAAGAATGATAGATCAGTTGTCCCAAGAATGTCATTGTTCAGGTTGCCCTGGACTAGCATGAGGCTGTGGTGACCTTCTGAGTCGCTGTAAGAACTTTCATTTGACGTGAGATCAAACACGGCCCCCAAATTAGTATGGGATTGGAGTTGCTGCACCGATGACCACAATTCAGTAGAAGAGTCATAGAAGCTGTTCCAATCTTGATCACAAGGATGCTCTGAATATGAAGGCAGGGAGTTCAGACCAGGGTCATTTGCCTCCAGGCACAAAGCGTTGCCATTATCCTCCGTGGGACAACTAGTGATATATCTGAGATCATGATGATCCCAAATACCAGGCTCGTCGTTTGGAGAACTGGAAAGCACAGGTAGCTGATCCAACACCCGCAGAAGCCTATCAGATTTATCAGACAGTTCTACCACTCCAGAATGTTTCTCTTTTAGTCCAGAAAAAGACACACCAATAGCAGAATCATGAAAGATCATCGAGCTCAGTTCATACGGATGCCCTGGAGTTGAACGCAGCAAACTCTGATGACTTGTGTTTGAACTCATCACCATGCTGTTGCTTTGACTTGCATGGAAGTTGGAGATACATCTGAAACCATTATGACCCAGAATTTCATTTCCACTGCCCAAAAAGTGTGAAGATGTTGATTTCGCAAGCAACTGATCAAACCTAGTTGAAAAACTAGCATCAGAATTATCACACCATCCTGCCTCTTTTGGGTCTACCTTGTCCAGTCCAACTGAGCCAGAAACACATCGTCCCATGGAGCTGAAGAGGTCAGGTTGCCATGAAGCATTTGAAATTGCATATGGTACTGCATGCTGCTCCTCAATTTGAGAAGGGAAGGACAATCTATCTCGAAATGATTCAGCGAGTGGTACTGGTGGTACTGACAACAAAGGGCTCCATCCATACTGATCACATGAAGCGGTTCGAACATTCAAGCTCAACTCATTACCTGAAGCTGGTCTTCCAAGGATGCATGGTTCAACATCCTCTAGCAACAAGTTTGAAACCTGGTTGTGAACAATCCCTCTATTCTGATCAGAACTCGAAATATCCTTGGTACATACCCATGGCAATGCCATGCACTCACGAGCTTCGGTACCGCCACGAGGTAAGTCATTTTTCCAAAGAAGGCTCTGATTGTAACCCCATGGTAAAGCCATGAATCCAAATGATTCATCACGTGCGTAACAAGACGGTTTTTGACCCTGATTTTTCAGTGTAGTTATCGAATTGAAGTCACTATGCTTGTAATCCAGCAAGTTATCAACATGGCCATCGGAAATAGTAGGATCTTGTCTGCATTCAATTTTCCTGTGTCTCCTAGACCCATTACACTGCTGCAGTACATTAATAACTATCAATGGTGTAACGACTAAATAATAAATAGAACTGACGTCGAATAGGTAGCAAGACAATGTTCCCCATGTTGAGTTACAAAGTGCAACACATACCTTTCTTATAATGTTGTTGGCACCTAGCCTTTTCAGGATGTCACCTACATATTCTGACCTGAGAAATTTGAAGTAGTTAGTTAACACTAACAGTATATATGAAAATAAAAGCAAACAGAATTCTTCAGAATATAATCCTCTATTCTGATCAGAACTCGAAATATCCTTGGTACATACCCATGGCAATGCCATGCACTCACGAGCTTCGGTACCGCCACGAGGTAAGTCATTTTTCCAAAGAAGGCTCTGATTGTAACCCCATGGTAAAGCCATGAATCCAAATGATTCATTACGTGCGTAACAAGACGGTTTTTGACCCTGATTTTTCAGTGTAGTTATCGAATTAAAGTCACTATGCTTGTAATCCAGCAAGTTATCAACACGACCATCGGAAATAGTAGGATCCTGTCTGCATTCAATTTTCATGTGTCTCCTAGACCCATTACACTGCTGCAGTACATTAATAACTATCAATGGTGTAACGACTAAATAATAAATAGAACTGACGTCGAATAGGTGGCAGTACAATGTTCCCTACGTTGAATTACAAAGTGTAATACATACCTTTCTTATAATGTTGTTGGCACCTAGCCTTTGCAGGATGTCACCTACGTATTCTGACCTGAGAAATTTGAAGTAGTTACGTAACACTAACAGTATATATGAAAATAAAAGCAAACATAATTCTTCAGAATATAATTTAACCTTCTTTGTAACAACTCATCACTTCCCATTGACACTGTTTTTGCAGCTAACTTCAATAATTTGCTTCTCTTTTCTGAAAAGATCAGTCCATTGACAGGGTCTCTGCCTACTAACAAAAACATAGGTGTCATGCACTTAGCATCTAAGCTTAATATAGCAAATGGCATATTTCGTGATGCACAAAAGACAAACAGTCAAAAGTAAGTCACGCTTTAAGAGAGCCTTAACATAAGAACTGTTACAGAATTCATACGCAAAAAACTGCCATGCCAGGTATTACAGAATTCGTACACGAACAATCATCAAATCCAGAATACAAAAGACCTCATCAGTAACTTGTGCTTGTATCAGACCATGATTACAAGTAACATGAAATCCCAGGAAATGTTTAGTATATATACTTAAAAGCAGGTGCGTCAAAAGCATTAAGAAAAAAATAGATTTATGAAACAACGATATTTAATTGTACTCTCTCTATCTTTTACAGTCAATTGTACTCATTTAGTATTTATATTTTACAGTCAATGCGATTAAACATTGAGGGATGGTTTCATTTTTTTTCTATAGTAATTTTTCCATGTATGTGACATGGCTGGAAATTTTCCAGCGATGTGGATATTGGATATGGTAAAATTTTAGCAGCATCAATTTTATGTTGAAGAGCAGCATGTGCTCACCAGAAATCCCTGTAACTTCAAATGATGTCTGAGCTATAGGTGTAACGACATGAAACTGTGGCCTGTAATCATGTGAGTTCAGATGAGGTGTATCCTTCTCGTCATATTCTGCATAGAACAGGATCCACAGTTATAAAACTGTAGATGCATCATTCATGATCATAGGGGCATCAGATCAAGGATTCAGACCAGAATTGGAGGATTGCACATTCACTTGCTCGGTGGGGATTTCCTCATTCTTAGAAGGTGTGGCAGGGGGGTCATCACAGCGCACAGTAATTCCCTGGACGGAGAACTTTCTGAGCAGAGGCGCATTATGCAATTCTACCAGACACAGAAGAACAAAGGAAGTTTATTCAAAGATCCACTGAGGCCATTATAAAGTTTTAAAAGACACTGATATAAAATATATAAGCGACGAAAGTGTACACGAAGCAATTACCGTACCTTGCTTTTGTTTGGAGACATTTGGCTCAATGCTTATATGAGAGTGTTTGTAGGAATGGGACCTATGGCCTGATTGCTCACACAATTTCTTGAAGAACTTAAACTCAGCAGTTTTCGCATCACAAACTGCACAGAAAATAATGGATAAGCACAGATCTAAAGAAAAGATCACATTGCTCCAAAATCTAGCAGTTACAATTGAAATACACTATCGTTATTATTGTTTAAAATGTTGGAGACATAGATCCTACATAAGCACATTGTAGGATTAGTTAGAGGTATTACTTAATATCGAACGCGCAGGAGAACTGCGCATCATTTCATTAAGAAGAAGAGCAAAGTACACCACAATACAACATGTGAAGAAAAAACAAAGCACAAAGACGCCCAAAATACAATTAGGTGCGCCACCTCCAGGAAAGAAACAGAGAAAGGCTAGCTAATTAAGTAACTCCAGGAAGCGACCCAATGAGCAGCTTTTGTAGTTGCAAGCCCCCTGCCATGCACCATAGCGCGGATACAGAAAAGGATGGTGTGTAGCAGAAGGTTAATGTATTATGAAAAATCCAAAAGGTAAATATAAGTTCAATATGGTAGAAAAGCAATATACCTTGAGCCTTACTTTTTGCTGATTCATGTATGCTAGCAACCTGTCTTCCACCTATCTGATGACTACCAGCTTCATTTGTAAACCGAACCTTTTTCCTTAGCCTTCCATCTGCCATTAGGCATTCATTGCATCAGATTAAAAACAACCAGAAAGATCAGGAGTGACATTTATAATGGCACAAAGGCTACAATAACCGATTATCGACCCATGGCACAACAGCTGTAATTAGCTACAGATCGACATGGGAAGTTCTATATCAAATCAGAAGTAAACATTTATAGATAGCACTAAATGTCACATACGCACATTAAATAAGGGGAAAGTATCAAAATGTAGGTACGGATCAGAAGCACGCCGCCTAAAGAACACAAAATGCTTCTTAATTAAGACGGAAACAGCCCCACGTATGCACATAAAGGGCATAATCCCTCTTTCCCCATCGTGAAAAAAGAAAACACAGGACTCCGATCTTGCATTCCAACTCGACTGTCATCGAATTGCTTATCTACCAGTACCACATTTCCATCTCCACCAACCCGACCCCGCAAAACCCCAACTCAACAACAAGCCGGCATCTTCGCCGCCAATTCAAGAATCCCGTTCTTCCAGCATACAAACATCGGAAGAAAACTAGAGAATTTCAGAATTGAAATACGAGGAGCAAAGCGGTGGAGTTGGGTGGGACCTGGGGAGGAGGGCTCCGGGAGGGGCCTCGACGCCGGCGGGGGCTGGAAGGTCGGTCCTCGGGGAGGCCGCGGGGGCTTCAGGGAAGCGGAATGGGGCCGGTTGCTAGGTTTCCGTCGCTGGAGCCGGTCCATCGCTGCCGCCGCCGCCGTCGTTTGGGACGGTAGCGCGCCAAAAGCCGGGAGGCAACAAGGAAGCCGTTTTGCAGTTTGCCGCTTCGGTTCTCGCCGCGTTGGTAACTGACGCATCAAAAAGTCCCCCTACAGCTGGCCTGGCGGCATCGTAACAGAACTGTAACTCTAAAACAGTGAAAGTAAATGCAACTTTTTAATGTATAAGAATCGATGTAATAATTGATTGGGAATAGGAAAAAATGACGAATGCGTCACTCGTCATTATTTCACAGTTCACACTGTATCCACGGAATCACTGGGGTCAGCGATATTATATGACGTCGGTCAAATAAACCAGGGAATTCCAAGCTCGATGTAAAATTAAATTCCTCAAAATAAGTCAGACGAAAAAAAACACATATTTGCATAGTTTGTACCAATAACACTCACACGCTACGGCCCATGCTAGTCACTCTCAATTTCAAGCTTTGGTGTGACTAACACGAGATGCTTTAATTTGCAACGAGGGACGATCCTTTTTAATTAGTCCAGATACAAATTACCAAGCTGTAAATAATAAAGATTGTACTGTATATGTATATCTAGTCCCTCATACTAAGTAATAATTTGATTTTTTCGAAAAAGTAATAATTTGACACACTGGTGATTCAACGGTGTTGTACGGCAATTAGCAAGCACTCCATTTTTAAATTGTTTTCATTAGGACCACAACTTAGTTCAATTTTGAAGTAGGTTTGTTGTCCTAACGACATCAGTTCAAGAACAAAGAGTAAAGTGCAATACTAATGACCAAAGTTTTAACATGCATTTTACTGCAGTAAGATAACATTTACCACCAGAAACAGAAGCCCGCAAATAAGGCTAATACATGGGACAAATACCTGTTATTTATAATCTAACGGCCAACGTCACATGCGAAACCAGATCTTCTATTCTGTCCATCTATACACCAACCCCCAGTTTTGAGAAACACGCTCCAGGAAACTACACTGTTTGTTCTTTACACAATGTGGACGATACATGGTCACACAACACAATCCCCACATATAAAAAGGACAAAATAAAAAAGGAATCACATAAGAAAAGCCAGCAGTTAAATACATGGAGGCTCTGCTCTATATACAAATGAATGAAGGCCAAAACCAGCTCATACAAACAAATGTACATATTTTAGCGCCACACAAAACAACACGATTCATTGGTTAGCATCAACGGGTGTGCCAGACCTTGCCTGTGATATCCGATTTGCATAGATTGTTACTAGGCGCAACTGCGTGCTATTAAGGCCCTCCAGATATGGTACAAATGCTTTCCCAAGCATGATGTAGATATCCACTAAACAAAATACAACAGCCTGAAGGAAAGTGCAAAATGGTACGTATCAGATAAAGACCAACGAAAATATGCAATAAAATTATGTTAGTAGAATAGCAACCCAAATGATAATGTTGCTTCAAAAGAAAAATGGCAATGGCAGCCACCAAGTGGAAGTGGAAGTGGAAGATAAAGGTTAATGATGCGAGCTAATAATGACCAAAGATGGACTCCATTAGAAGTTCGAAACAGACTGACGACTGAATCTTAACAACGGAAAAATAACAATTCAGCAATAAGTTGAAGCAGATCTGCAGCAATCCGGAAGTTACGGCTAGTACATTGAGTTAATGAATGGTAAATAAGTTCAGTTCTACTTTGCTTGTTAAGGCTCATTTGCATCGGGATTGGAATCCAAATTCTTACATTCGGTTATACATGTGAATCAGATGTCAAATATTCCTACATGAATCTTACTTATCCATACATGTGTATTAAGTTTTGTGGGGTACTGGATCCTGCAATACGTATCCCAGTTATATGTCTCGTACCTCCCATGTCTGTTCGGCTCAAAAGAGAAAAAATAGAGATCACTGTCGACACAAGTTTCAGGTCTTAATGTTGTAAATTAGGTTTTATCCCTCTTGGTTTGAGCACATGAAAAATATTAGCTACTATTGTTTTCTTTACAGACACTTCAAAGATTCTGAGTTGAGGAACTTAGCATAGCCTATGACTAATGTAGGAAAGACATTCATCAGAAAAATAGGTAAGCACCTTCCGAACATCTGGACTCTGATTACCAAAGGCATCAAAGAGTGATGGTAAAAATGAAGGAACTTGAGTAAGCAATTCTTCCTGTGAGAGCCGCCCAACAAGCTGCAAGATTACCAGAAGAATACTAACAGTCAACCATCGTAGCACGTAACACATTCTGCAATTAACTGGGACGAGTGAATGAATCTACGACTCACAAGTTCAAACAATCTGCTACTACATTCTGTTAAATCGCAATGCTATGCAGTTCATAATTCATACCACACAGGTCCAAGCTGCCTCGCTACAGGCTATGGCACCTAACAGTAGTCCAACACGGTCCATGAAGGACTCGGGACTACTGAAACAAATATGTGGCAGTAGTTTCCACATCAAAAAATATGTTGCAGCAATTATGCATTAATGTGGAATTCTAGTGGAGTTAATTGATAATAACGCAATATGCCACATAAAAATGTGCCAATTTAAATGTAAGTTCATTGTTTGTTTTTTTATATCTCAGAAATATATTACAATGACACAGAGTGTGTCGTTCATAATGTCAGTGGGAATCTTAGATACCTTCGTCAAACAGTTTATACACATGACACGTGTCTTTTCCTCATCACTAACCAACAAAGGCACAATAACCTGACACACAAGCAAAGGAAATCCAGGTAGTGTAAGCTTATTGCAACAGAAAGTAATGGAGTAGAATCTTATTAATTAATCAATGCTCTGGACATACAGCAAGGCATCTAAAAGGATCATATTTTTCCAGCGCAGCATTTAAGCATTTGTATGCCTCATTTGAAACCTGCAACAGCATGAAGAAAATATTAACACATAAAAAAACAAAAGGAACGTCGACTGTTTAAGAGAAAGTACCTTTGCACCATCATCGTTGGCCACATGCAGGAGCTTTTCAAGGACAATATCAATGGATTCTTCCACAGGATCTTTCTGGGGAAAATAAAGTAGGCATTACTAATCAGCACACTAACAACTAGATTGCTATGACGACTAACAAACAGAAAACCTGATTGTAGAGCATCTCAGCAACCAACAACAGAGATATCTCCCTCACAGAAGAATCAGAATCATCCAAAACTTCAAGGACAGCTGTTAAAATCTGATTGAAATACTATTGAGAGACACAAAACTTGATGTTAGAACATGAATATCATGAATTGAACAACAGTAAAATGATAGCAACTGTGTTCTGTAAAGCACTTATCAAAACCACTCAACAAGCAACGGCAATCAGATGTTCATTTTTACTCGTCGTGATAGAGTGAAGCAATCATCATTTACGAAACTATATCAAAATGGTGAATGCAGTAGAAAAAAGGTAGCTTCTCAAATTGAATAAACAAGGCAAGACATGCTATACAGTGTGAAAAATAACAAGTCACCATATAAGAAACAAGATGTTAACTTGCACATAACTATGTCTGCTATTTTCCCTTTACTCTGAACTGACTCTTCAAGAAATTCTACTTTATTCTTTTACTCCTACTAGCCACAAAAGGAATGTAACCCAGATGCAAAAAGATATAAACTTGAAAAAAAAATTAATGTACAATGCACATGCTAAGAAATAACATGATACTACAAAAGAACGCAGTACAATTAATAGTAGTGAAGCTATTCTTCCAAAAAATAAAATAAAATGGGCATTGAAATGGTAAGGCTGCAAACCTTTGTCCATATAGATTTATTGTCATTGGTAGAAGCTCTAACCAACTGCTGTAATGCTTCCCGCTTGACTAGGCTTGAAACTTCACCATTATTTGATATCTACAAACACCAAAAATAAGTATTATATCGTTATGTAGTACAAGGCCCCCCAAGAGGTAAAAGAACTGTGTGTGCAACAACACTAGCAGAATTAACCAGATGAAAAGTAAAAAGGAGGAGGTTGTGTTGCAGAAGTACTTGATGAAGAAGTTGTGGTATGCTGGATCCATCGCTGGCATGTGGAATAATCTTCACGGAACTAATATCAACAAATGGATCTCCCTCTTGAGTGTTCTCTCCAGCAGATGCTGCAACAGAATCACGCCCATCAGATGGACGGTGACCAAAATCCAGGTGAGGGGTACCAGTAGAATTATCATCATCAATGTTGGCATCCGATCTTTCAGGATAACCCGTCCATGAATGCACAGCTTCAACAACTGAACGGCCACCGTTCTTCAGTTCCTTAATTGACGTAAAAAGTTCAGCTTCAGAGGCATGCTCCAAACATTGCTTAGCATGATCGATGCATAGATCGGATGCTGTTTGACCAATGGGAACGTTAAGCAAAGTTGGTTCTTCAACTGTATTCATTTTCTTTCCTCCTTCAGTGTCAAGCATGCTACCAGAAAAGCATTCCATTGGAAAGCTTTTCTTCAATGTCAGAGCATAACCATCTTCAGAGGAAGCTCTGGAATCAACACTGTTATAAGATTTCGGACGTGGACGTTCTTTCTTGCTCTGAAGATAGTTTACCAGATCGAACTCGATACGAGGAGTATGCTTCTTCAAAGCTCGCCTCACAATGTTTTGTTCTTCAATTGATAAACTAAGAATGAAATTAAGGACTGCTGCTGAATCAAAATATGAATAAACTGATATAATTCCAGAAACAGATGCTTCCTTCAACTTTGAATTCTTTTCATGTACTAAAGGTGCTAGTTTTGAAAGCCAGAGCTTAAGAAAGCCCCTGTTACTGTATCCTTCAGAATCTATGGTGTAGTTGTTGAATGACTTATTTGCAAACTCCAGAACAGCCAGTTTTGCCTTTGGAGACCTTTGTTCATCCAGTGAACGTACTAGTGCAGGGAGCAACGTGTCAATAGAATATGTCCTACCAACAATTTCCAAAGTCAAGGAACATGGTTGTCTAACCAATTCCTTTGGATCAATAAGCCTCGGAAAAACGTATGGTAGAATTCTTTCAACATAGCCCTCAAGAGGCTTCTTGAATGCTGGAATAATATCTGCAAGTGTTGAGAAAGCTGCCTGTGCAACTTTGTGATGAGGATCATCCAAGTAACGGAAATATAGCTTCATGACCTTTTCAAAGCTCTGGGTAATCTCTTGAATTCCTTTCTGTCCTTGTTGGAACAACGTCTGAACGAACTTGAAAGCTGTAGCTCTAGCTACCCAGTCTGAACTTGGACTAAGGCCCTCAGAGAGTGCATCATTTAGGGATGCCGGACCATCTGTATATCCAGACATGTCACTAGATAGGACATGACCACCATCAAAACTGTGCCTGGCACTTGCAGAAGCCCTTGATACTACTTGCTTTCTAAGAGGCCTCTGAAAGTGTGGAACATGATGGTTAAGTGAATTTCTGTAATTGGCATCCCTATATGGCAGGCCAGTGTAGTGTCTGTCCATCTGCATTTTTGGCGATCGCCCTGGCCATGCATCATTATTATCATCCATAGTGCTACCATCTTGAGACCTCCCAGAAGACCTCCTCAAATAAGGCAGTGACAAACCTGATATTGGTTCAGACGATAGGTTACACAGATATGGTGACCTTGATCGCTCTTTGGTGGCAACATGATCCAAAGCAGGAGCAGCACACAGGTTAGGAGGATCACAAGAGGATGGATTATCAACTCCTGCGCTAGGAGGAAAAGAAAAAGAAAATAAGAATTGTTTTAGTACTTAAATAAGTAAGAAGATGGCACTAACCAATAAAAGAGTATAACTTTTATCTGAATAATCCAAATAAATCTTAGAGAATACCATGATTCAAGCTTGTTGAGTGCATAGCTGAGAAGGTGTTCCAGTCTGACATGCTTACTCCATTCAATAAACTTTCAATGGCTGAAACTTTTTGTTTACTTGAACTAAGCATGCTCTCTATGCTTCTTTCAGCACTTTTGCCAGATAATAGAACATTGCTAGATAAGTGAGCTGGTTCAGAAGAAATAGCAGCATTCTTGTCCATTGCAACAATAGGTGAAGTACCATATCCAAAATGGCTAACACCTTCATGAGATGAAGCACGAGAAAGTTGCACACCCCTCTCATTCAATGATGGAGAAGGATGCCGCTTGTGCATGCCCCCATCTTCGTCATTTATTATCTGCAAACATGTCAATGTTTAGATCAAACAAACATAAATTCTGCGAAAATAACTGTCAAACATCTATCCATTTCAACATATATTTATTCAAATAAAATACAATTTTCCATATAGTTATGAAACATCTCCTTTTCCAGGAATAATTACGTTGTAAGGTTAGGCTAACGAATTTACACAATACTACGAGCCACTGCATAACAGTGGTAAACCTATCTACTCAGCCATGAACTAATCAGGGTAATACATATGAGCTACTTCATACAGATCTTACATAGCCACCAAACAACAGATGAGCTGTGATGGTCCTATATGGAACTGCACCTTCAAATTATCACAGGACTGAAATCATAGGAGAATGCTTGAAATGGTTCTTCAAACATTATAGTAAACACGATAATCAGGATTAATCTTCAATGAGATCCAGCAATCCACAAAAAAAGATGAAGTATAATGTTCTTCGGAGGAAGAAAATTTTATATACTTTTTTTCAATAAAGAGCTAACACTTGTTGATTTAGCCGTCAACAATGTTTTGAAGAGGAAAAGACAACAAGAGCACTTTAACCCATCACCTCCTGTTGTGGACGCATTTATCGGCCGCAAATATTTTCGTTGCGCCAAGGACACAACACCAGCACCAGCTTAGAGCGACTAAGGACAACATGGCGATGTGTCCAGCAATTGGCAGGAGGATTAGTTACATTAGGTTGGAGTTGGTTAGTAGGTTTGTTAGCCAGTTTATAAAGCATGCTGAGATTCAGTTTGTAATTCATCGAAGAAGAGAATAAACCTCCCGTTGGTCAGGCTGTTCGTCGGTCGCCAGCGACAACAACCTCCACCGCGCTCATTATATCCTTCGCTCCAATTCCCAGTCACACACCCACCCCCTACTTTCTCCCCTTCGTACTCCTCATCGTCCGCCCCGAAACACATTCACCTTTACTATGTACTCCCTCTGTTTTTTTTCTGTTGACGTTGGTTAGCTCAGATTTGAGCTAACCAACGTCAACAAAATCAGAACGAGGGAGTACACGTTTTACACACTGTAAACTGTAACACCCCAGTCTGTTTGTAGCCTGTTAGTAGTGGTTTTGGCCCAAGTGGCCCAGAAGTGTGGTTGTGGGAATAGTCCCACATTGGTTGTTTAGGTGGGTGAGGTTCAGCATATAACCCTTGTTGGTTAACCCTTTTACATGAAGCGAGGACGAAAGCGTAAGAGGGGTGCTATGTGTATGCGCGTGCTCGCCCCACGTGGGGGCTGGGCGGTAAGCGGTTTTGGACGCATGGTGTTACATAAACAGAGGAGCATGCAGAGTAGAAACACGATATACCCTCTTGATGGCAGGATCAAATGACATAAAAAGCCGGTTCGAACGCTCGGGCCATGTTTTTGTGAACATCCTATAGCAAGCTCTTGCTGTCGCACGAACCTGTAAAACAGAGAAGTTTTTTCAATAATGGCACTAAAATGAATTAAGAGGGCATTTAGATGGTCTTATTCCAACCTCACTCATTGCATCAGCAACACAGCACTTTATTAGGTCTTCATAGAGATCAGCTGACCGTTGTATTTCTGGAGAATCGGCCCAATACTCCAATATTAGGAGTGCATATTCACAACACCTGACATAGTAGCAAATAGACATGAATAACTAACACAACCATGGATTCTTAGATATAATGCTAAACACAAGTACCTCGCACGAAGGACTGCACCACGGTCATTCTTTGCTGTGTCAGCTATAAGAGGAAGAATACGTGAAACCTTGCAGTTCCGCAGGATCTGCAAGATATTACATGTCAGAAAAGGAAATGGTAATATAGGAAGGTACCAAAGTTAATCAAAGAATTTTTCTCACCGTTTTTATGCAGATGTCTGCAGATTCAGCGATCACGAGGACAGTAATGACAACAAGCCTAAACAGGACCTGGAAGTTTTGTTGCATGTTAGTCATAATGATTAAGTACGATGCCACAGTTGCGTGGTGCTGAAATGTTTGCTAGCCTCCAGGATTACCGGAATAAATATTTCAGCACATGCTTCAAAGTCACCAAGAAGTTCCTTGGATAGTACATTAAGTAGATGACATGCCTGGAGAAAAGACCAAGTTAGCAATGCTTCTCATCCCGAAGTATTTTGTTATGGTACTGCTCTGAGCAGTGTTTTAACAACCCTAAACTTGTGAGGTGGTAGTGTAAATAAAATTTGTGTGTTAGGCATTTGCGGCAATGGTTGACCTCAACCTGAATACTTCAGGCTCCTATGCAGCAGATACTATGATCCAAAACCTCTTGGGCGTGCGTTCGAACTCCAAAGAAAACTGATTATTTTTCCTGCTTATGTTTGTGCATGAGTATAGCTATGATTCTTTATTAATGCTACCTATCATTAACTAACTTTAATATTTATAAATAAAATGGACAATACAGTGACGAGCAAGTAAATGCCAGGTTAGGTCACAAGGTTGTAATTTCATGCACCAACCAGTTCACAAAAGCTAGTTGATGAATGGTGGAAAACGTACTTATACATCAGCATTTTCCAATAAATCTAGGTTCCATTAGGCTTGCCGCAAGGAGTTTCCATGGTTGCAGTTTTCATTTTGTTTGTTTCTTACTTTCTTATATATGCTCATACTTCAAAGAAGAAAAAAGTAGAGTTACATGCAAGAAAGGAACACCTGTTTAACTATACTGGACCTTCGATCGGATAGTTGAGAGGACAGTGGACCAACAAGCTGCTTTAAGAGCACAAGAAATGATGGATAATCAATCGCACCTGATAAACAGAAGATTTGGTTTCAAACAGATTGTGCAAATCATGTTAACAATAAAGGGCTTACGAATAGTGAATGAATATGTAATATCTCATTCGAGCAGTCAACAACAGAAACTATATCTTCTAGAAGCATGTCAGTAAATACAAGACAGTTCAGTTCTTTTATTTTTTTTAATTACCAATTTAGTATCATGGTGTTAGCTTTTCTGGATCACTTGAATCTTGAATGTCTGTTTGTATATATGTAACAGTAAACTGCTAATACATAATTTATATACAGAGTATATGACTCTAGCAAATATCTATTATTGCTTTATATCTGCAATATTGTCCTTGAAGTTTTTGATATATAAAAAAGGAGAAACAAAACTTTCTAAATGAGGTATCATGCAGCATGCCTACAACATTAACTAGATATAAGAGGGTCATTTCTTAGTCTAATAACAAGCATACCCTCATTTCGAATGTAAAACTTCCTGTATTTTAATTATACAAATTGAATTCAATTTTTTAATCCTGCTTGCGCTGATTTGCTCAGAAAAATTATACTGAACCTAGATGCTAATAACTTGTAAATTTGTGCCTCGGTTCAGTTTGCACAAGAACTTCCAGAGCACCATGCCATGTATATGTTTCAGTGAAAGTTACTTGCTGGCCAAGCTAAATGTAGATTTATAAAGTGTGTGGGGTTCGTGTCCAGGGATTCTGGCCTTGTGATAAATACCAACCTCCATATACCAAGGCTTCAATCCTTTGCATAGCAGCTATACGTATAGACCAGTCCTTTTCTGGATTAAGAGAAGATGTAACCTTTTCGAATTCTCTAATTAACTCTTTCTCTGAGTGGATTTTAATGGGTTCCACTGGCTTCTCATTAATATATGTATCACCTGCAAACCATGAATAATCCAATGATATACATGACAGAACAAGTGGATGTGTTTCTATTGACAGAAAAAGCATCAGAAATGGTGATTTTTCGTAAATCCAATACAAATACCCCATGTTCTTCTCTTTTTTTTTCTAAAACTCTTTAGGTAACTATAACTATCCACAAAAAAAATAGCAGATCTATAAGCCTGCAGGTCGTGAACCCAAAAGGACGAATATGTTAGTAGCTTAGCGCACACCCATGACGACGATAGCCAAATTGGATACATTAAATATAAAAAATGGAAATTTGATGATACAGCATCCACCATGAATTTCCAAATGTTTACATGCAAAATATTCCATATAATTTGCTACGATTAATGTGTGACATAACCAGTTATACAGACACAGCCTTTTAATGATTGTTATTCTTACATAACTATATAAAGGAGTGCCATGCGAAGAAGAGCAGTGAACATGCATCAACTGCTAAGCAATAGAATTAAAAAATTATGGCCTGTTCTAGTAAATCTTCTGTAAATTACTATATGCGACTTTTGCATCATTAATAGCAACAAACACACAATTCAACTTTTTTACTTATCAGTATAAACTTGAAGGTGAAAGGAGGAATTAGATACTGGCTACTTGCTGCCGTATAAGACCAAAAAGAAATATGTGCTGCAGTGGAAAATCATATGGTATTATCTGTGATAGTTATAAATGGTCCACTTAGCTGAGTACAGAGAAGGGCAAGGGATATATCTATCATTAAGCTTGGACGTTACTTGAAATGTTGAAGACAAAACTCGATGCACATTTTGTTATATTTATAATACTGCACAAAAAGAATGGAAGGCTAAAAAGTAAAACTTGCCTCCTAATAATGAGCTTTCCCTTTGTGAGCTCTTTCTCCTTCGACTGCCTCGTTTCGGACTAGCACTAATAGATCTATAATCCTTTGTCCTAGATTGCATTGTAGCGTCACCGGATGAGGGAACGTTTGGCTCTATTTTACTCAATCTTGAATTTATTTCCTTTAGCTGAGACACAAAACAAGAAGATAGAATAATCAAAATCTGCCAGCGTGTGGACCGTTAGGTATGACAATGGACCCATGATATACTGGAGCTAATCAAATGGATTACCATGTAAGAAGGTAGATTATGGCGCTGCAACTCTTCATGGAACTGAGATCCCATGTTTCTGTACATCTCCTATGGTGGTATAGATGATTCAAACAGTTAATTTACATGAGGGGAACTTTCACCAATGAAAGAGAGTAAACCGAATCGTTGGTACTACAAAATCATGAGAATCAAATGTAGACTAGTCAATGTGTGTCTTAAATTTGCATATACAGACTAAATTATGAGAATATGCAGAGTAGTCAAAATCATTTGAGCAACCAACCAATGACAAAAAAGAAAAGAAAAGAACGGAGGAGTATAGGGGTATAGTTGTTCACCCCCACAAATGACTCCCAGATCCACATTACCCGTCCATTCATCTCCTCTTACAAACTTTTACACATTTATGTACGCCAAAAAAGCCTTTGTTAAATTATTAGGCCTTGAAAAGAAAAACACAAAAGGCATTTTGGCATACTCTGTAGTGGGTGTTTAAAATGCATAACCTCAAAATTCATAAATGGGTTTTAAAATATTCGAGACTAAGCATGACCGTCTGAGAAAAGGAAAGCAACCATAAGACAAAGTGCAAGCGCTGACATTCAGCCTTTTGGAGCATTTGTGACTATAGTTTGTGTGAGATGAAAGTCGACCTGATATATAAAACATGCATATGAACAATTGTACTGTAACCGGGAATTTAGATAGAAGGAAAACAAAAAATAGCATAAAAATGTCAAATATGCAGCAAACAAAGAACGTTAGTTGCACTACATTTTCTTATGGAATTGAAAAAAGAGTGACTTGAGCATGTTACTAGTGACCACCTCAATGCATGAGATTGCAGCGTCTCTAACACTATGGTTCAAATCACTCATCAATTGCAAGATCTGCAAATCCAAAGAAGCTCAACAGTTAAGCAATAAACAAAAAGGGGAAAACTATTCAATAACTATAGATTGAAATCATCATGGCATACAGGTGCAAGCAACACTCGTTGTAGTGGGAGCTCTGTAGAAGCAAACAGCCCAACAGCAGCTGCAACTGTGCGCGCAAACTCTTCCCGCACCTTCCAACTCTTGTGAGTCCATGCATAATTTCCTGCTCTTTCAACAATGATTGTGGGTGAAGAAACCTGAGACAAGGACAATCTTGGAATATCATTCCAAATAAACCAGATTGCAGAGAGGGAAAAGGACAGTTCAATATTAACCATAAGGTACACGGTAAAAATCAGTTCTTGTGTACTGATGACTGGTAAATTAACATGGCAAAGTCAATGGACAAACTCAAAATAGAAAGTTTCCATATATGGACCCACAGGGAAAGTTTCCATGCATGGCCTTTGTTTAGAAGAGCGCAAATTAATTTTGCAATGGTGGGCAATATCTTTCATTAGGTACAAACTAGATGTTAGTCTGAGACACTAAATTGTGGTTTCAATCATAAATAAGACCAGCAACCAGAGGTTTCCCCCTTTCTCAATAACGAAAAAGGACACTGAGTGTTGGTTCAACATCTTAACATGTTCATTTATCAACAGGTTGCAGCCAGCCATCACCACATCATTACAAAACCAAATGTCACCTTGCTATAACTTCTGTATAACTAAAATGAAATGAGGAAGCAGTGTTCACAAGAAAGAATTGAGATTGCTCAGCATATCAGAATTTCACCGACGTAATATGAATTGAGATTGCTACCAGACAAAAAGAAGAACAAACTTCATTGAAATATAAATACGCTAACCAATCAGGTACACACAGGAGAGAAGTAAAGGCATAATTCACCTAAGAAATCTGCTCCCCCGTGCTCTACACACACTGACAAATGTAGCACTTCAAAAGGCAGACAACGAATGCCCTTGCAAAGGGCAAAGCCACAATTTCAAGCCTTACAATACTATTCGTTTAAACATGCAACCGAATACAATTTCACAGAACTGACCATATTTGGATAAACAGAATTGACCATATTTGGAGCAAAGGAAAAGCTCCAAGCTCCAATAATCCTCCAAAAGTCAACATTTTCGAGTCCAGTATGCGCAGAACGGGCAAAATTCAATCCATAGGCCACGGATACTCAGAACGCTGTATAAGCTCACAAGTTCTGCTCCAGCTCGAAATGCATAACAATGCAGCGCATGAATGACATCGCCTCGTCCGCTTTTAAGCGCAAAAGACCAGAATTCACTATTTCAAAGCACCCAAACATTTCGGACATCCACCAAACATGTTACTGACCGCACCCCCAAAGGCCACCCCGGAGCGAGGAAACAATCGCTCTCGCAGATAAAAAAAAATAGCCAGAACGAACAAAACCGACCTCCATGAGGGTGACGAGGAGCAGCCGGGCGGCGTCGCGGACGGGCTGCTTGCCGTCGCCGAGGCGCTCAACCGCTGCGGGCACGAGCTCGTTGAGGTGGACCTTAAAGTGGTCGCCGGCGAGAACGGCGGCCGCGGAGAGCGCCTGAAGTCCGCCCTGGGCGATGCGGAAGTTGCCGTCCCCGGTGAGATCCATGCAGGTGTCCACCAGCGACGTCACCTCCGTGGCCGTCAGCCCGCGCCGCGCCGCGGCGTCCAGCGCCTCGTGGAGGTGCTCCACTCCGGCCAGCCGCTCGTTGGTGCCCTTGGCGCGCGCCGCCTCCAGCGCGGCCTTCATCTCCAGTCCCCGATGATGATTCTGACGCCGAGCGGCAGCAGCGGTGGTTGGGTT
>LAPY01000132.1:62183-94187 GCA_000970635.1 Eragrostis tef | reverse complement strand
AGTTAACCACAACTGTGACTGTTATATAACATATCTTGTTTGTGTCAGGGATGTTTAAAGCAATACTCTTCTTATACAACAAGCAACAGGTTTGATGGAGTGCCCTCGAGGAAAGGCCTAGCAATCAGTGCTGAGGGTTCAACTCAGGCTCCAGGTGGCACTGCACGTGCCATAAAGAAAGTTACTTATGCTACAACTTTGGGCATTGGAGGTGGATATGGGGATCCTCACCCTCCGCCCTTCTACAAGTGCAAAGTTTGCTGCAAGAGGACCGCCTTCTTCAGGCTCAAGTGTTGTCATTTGGTGGTGTGTGACCATTGTGGCTGCAGTTGTGACCCCAAATATTTTGAGAGCAAGAAATTGCAGTTCCAAAATGATAAGCAACAGGGCAATAAGGAGAAGTTACCGAAGGTCAAGCTTCAGGGTACAGACCTTTTCTTGTGGCAACCGTTCTCGTACCCCGCAGATCTAATGTTGTGCATGGCAAAAAGAGCAGGAAGTCTCCTACAGTACTACTTTGCACCGGTCCAGGAGCTGATGGATTCTAACATGCCAGTCATAAACACAACCATCTGCAGTTTCCGTCAAATTGGAAAAAATGCGAAGTCCCTGAAAGTGACAGAAGAGCTTATTACGCGTAGTCAGCTGCACTAGAACACTGAAGTAGCAGGGCCAGCAGGCTAGCAGCTAGTGTCCTTTTATTCTTCTTAATGTACATGCATTGTGTGGTACATAATCAATCTTAGCATGTTCAGTGTTTGCTGCTAAGATGCTACTGTACAAAGTGATGTTGAAGTCTATCTTTTGATGACTTCCATTGGATAATCGAAATAGTTGAGGATGCTAATTCCATCAAGAGTTATATATTGAACCATTGAATGTGAGTTTAACAAGTTGAAGTTGCTTGCTGTTGTGAAACTCCATTTGTCTCGATTATGGTTATGTTGAATCTGCTTTTGGTGAATATAAGAGACACGAGGGCACTCCAGAGCATGGTGATAATTTGTGACAGAGATGATCATCCATGGAAAACACAATTTGTGACCTGCAAAATTCTGTCATAGTTTCATTAATTTGGTAACATACTGTACATTGTGACTGGTGTGTGACCATTCTGGAGAATGGCGACTGCATAAGGGGTGATACACTGATACTGATAGGGCAATAACTTCAGGCCTGGGGTGAAAACTCACTCAGGCTCAAGCTCTGCTCATTGTTTCTTTTGTACACTTCACACTGAAATCACCATGTACTACACAGCTAGCGCGGTGGAAGTCGATATGCGTTGCAAGATTCAGGTGCAGGTGCTGGTGCGCCGCCGTGTGGCATCGCCCCTCGCTGGCAGCAAGGCCGCCGTGTCCGAGCAAACACCAGCCAGTCACCCACATCTTCTACGCTCCTCTAGGAAAGACTGACACGCCAATTTTTTTTTTCCAATTTCGGTTGGGTTCTCGGGGCGCTTCGTGTCCCCTGCCAAGCGAGTCGCGTCTGATTAGGGAACCGACGGCGGCGACCAATTTCGCCTGAGCTACTACGGTTGATTCCGCTTGAGGTTGTGCTTATGCACCCAACTCGCAATTTGGAGTTCTGGATGAGACACTGAGACATGACCAGTACCCGCAGGTTCAGTGGTTCACAGCCACTCCCCGGTAAAAATATGGAACCTTCGCATGGTGATAGTGATTTTCTTTTCAATTTTGTGCATCTACCAGTACTAGTGCTACATGGAAATACAGGTCAGAGTTCCAGAAGGAGATCACACTGCAGTGGTACAATCTGTCATAAAACCGGTTGCTCGCCTTGTCTTGGGCAGTTTTTCATTGCAGATACAGGAGGCAAGTACTTTGTCAGTGAATGTGCGCAGCTGTCCTTCACGAAAAACAGTCTCTCGCGAAATTACTTTGCGTCCATTTCATCATTTCACCGAGGCGTACACATCCAAGAGCCGACATCTTCTTCTAGAATCGCTGCAGCACTACAAAGAGTTACTGATTGGTTTGTTATCTGCTCCAATGGTAACGCTACCACCGCAAGATGATCGCTTGCATGCACTGAATACTTGTGGTGTCATGGGTGGTGGGGGGTCAATCCAATCTTCAACATTCAACCCCACTGATTTATGCATTTCACATGGTGTGTTACTTTTCCTCACGGAGTACAGCCTCTGACAGCACAATAAATGAAAAGTGGGGGTAATTTTAGACTGGAAGGTGTATCTTTTGGGTAAGTTTAGGTGTTGGTTGAATCACCTCTGTTCTGCCAAGGTTGAGTAGAAGACCTAGCTCAGTGCTTGTGTGGTATGGACATGGATTTCAATGAGACAGCAAGGTGGCAGAAACACTTCTGACAGATTTACTCTAGGAGGTTCAATTCTGCATGTCCAGCTGTGAAGACATTTCCTTTACAACTGTTTAATTGAATAGGTAATGTAAAAGTTGAAAATTCAGATAGGAGAAACTCGTTCTGAACATGAATGGGTTCTGTCAGCAGCTACTGACTCAAAGCTTGAGATGAGCGAAATGTCTTCAAAGAATGTGTGCTACATGTCTTCAAAGAATGTGTGCTACTTACGGCGGATTCGAAGTTACTGTTGTTATCCCCCATCTAAATTAACTCGGAATATTTGAAAAGCTCTGATCAGTGGAGAAGCAAGCAAATCAGAATATCAGATCCGCGCGGTAGCAGTACAATGCAGGGCTCTGAAACATTAACCCCTGGTACCTGAATCCTGAAACGCACTACTGTGGCCGTGCGATCGAGATCGATTCTACTGCCTCTGCACAAAAAGGCCTTCGTCACCCGTGGTGCAGCTGGGCACATGATCCGAGGCGAAATGTCTTCACAGAATTCATGCTACTACGGCGGATTTGAAGCTACTGTTGTTCTTGCTAGTACACGTATTTATTCCCCATCTAATTAACTCGGAATAATTGAAAAGCTCTGATCAGCGGAGAAGCAAGCAAATCAGAATATCAGATCCACGCGGTAGCAGTACAATGCGGGCTCTGAAACTTTACCCTCTCGTACCTGAATCCTGAAACACACTACTGTGCCCGTGCGATCGATTCTACTGCTCCTGCACAAAAAGGCCTCCGTCACCCGGGGTGCGGCTGGGCACATGATCCGAGACGGCCGGGGGTACTAAAAGGTGGCAGCTACCGCGCAACCACCTCGCATGTGTGCATTTGCTAGGGTGTGGCCTCCCTCCATGGCTTCAGCTCGGTCATGGTACCACAAACGAGAGATGGCGATCGAGGCCTCTGCCTGATGTCTATATAAAACGCTCACGCTTACCATCTCTACCACGTAGCCTCTCCCTGAGCACGCCTAGCCACTTGGCATTTCTCCCTAGCGTCTGACACTGGCTCCCGCTGCATCCAACGCAAATATGGACGCTGCTGTTGCGCGCCCGGCGACGGCGTCCGCGGCGCGTGCCTTCTTCGTGTTCGGCGACTCGCTGGTGGACAACGGCAACAACAACTACCTGCTGACCACGGCGCGCGCGGACGCCCCGCCCTACGGCATCGACTTCCCCACGCACCAAGCCACGGGCCGCTTCTCCAACGGGCTCAACATCCCTGACATCATCAGTAACAATTCATCAGCTCTCGCCATCATGCATCCTTCAGAAAGATAGCTAGCGTCACGCTCTACTAGAATGGCATGTCTCGTGCGCAGACGTACGTGCTGATTATGATGGCTCACTACTGTCGCTCTAAAAAACGAGGCCAAACATGCAATTTATCTTTAGAACAGGGTCAGATACGCAAATGCCTCTTAAAAAACACGCTACTGGAATAGCATGTCGCATGCGCAGACGTACGTTCTGATGATGATGGCGCGTTGTTCTGTTCACTTGATTCAGGTGAGCACCTGGGAGCCGAACCCGCGTTGCCGTACCTGAGCCCGGAGCTCCAGGGGGAGAAGCTGCTCGTCGGCGCCAACTTCGCGTCGGCCGGCGTCGGGATCCTCAACGACACCGGAGTGCAATTTGTAAGGAGAATTCTCGGTTCTTTTTTCACCGCCATCCATCTATCGAGCATAATTCTGCTTGCCCAACTGTGATGTGACAACATTACATACCGTGCGTGATCACGTTCGAGCAGGTGAACATCATCAGGATCGGCGACCAGCTGGAGTACTTCCGGCAGTACCAGCAGAAGCTGAGCGCGCTCATCGGCGAGGACCAGGCGACGCAGCTGGTGAACCAGGCGCTGGTGCTCATCACGCTGGGGGGCAACGACTTCGTGAACAACTACTACCTGGTGCCCATGTCGGTGCGGTCGCGCCAGTACGCGCTCCCCGACTACGTCCGCTTCATCGTCTCCGAGTACAGGAAGGTCCTCGCGGTAAGCTGATTTCTCGCGTCAATTTAAATGCATCGGTCCATACTGTACTGACGCGGAATTGATGCCATCGATCGGTCCATATTGCACTACTGAGTGGCCAGTAGCGCAAGAACAAATCTTCATCGCACACATGAGTAAATTTTTAACACATGGGATGCAGGTACGTTACGTACCGCGGCCCACGCCACATACCAGTGTGTACCACCGCGCATTCAACGCTGTCGGCGATTCGCTCCCAATTCACAGTTGTAGCTAGAATTCACCGTTGGTGGCGCGCGCGCGCGCGCCGTAACATGTGCGCAACGGCGCCGCCCGCAGTTCACGCTCACCCACTACTGTATATAGAAGTCACGGCCACCTGACTGATGATATGCTCTGTGTTGTTGTGCTGCAGAGGCTGTACGAGCTGGGCGCGCGGCGCGTGATCGTGACGGGGACGGGGCCGCTGGGTTGCGTGCCCGCGGAGCTGGCGCTGCACAGCCAGAACGGGATGCGCGCCGTGAACCTCTTCAACCCGCAGCTCGTGGACATGGTGCGCGGCCTCAACCGCGGCATCGGCGCCGACGTCTTCGTCACCGCCAACACATACCGCATGAACTTCGACTACCTCTCGAACCCGCAGAACTACGGTAAAAACCAATACCTTTAATTTGAAGCTGCGAACGTTTGAGCCGTGCCGAGGTGTGGTAAATTGACAAGCGTTTTGGTTCACTCCGATCCTTCGCGCGCAGGGTTCACGAACGTGCAGGTGGCGTGCTGCGGGCAGGGCCCGTACAACGGCCTCGGGCTGTGCACGGCGGCGTCCAACGTGTGCACCGACCGGGAAGGGTTCGCGTTCTGGGACGCGTTCCACCCGACCGAGCGCGCCAACCGCATCATCGTCGGACAGTTCATGCACGGCGACACCGACTACATGCACCCCATGAACCTCAGCACCATCCTCGCCGTGGACAGGGAGGGGCTCTAGTGCCGACCAGGAGTTGCACGTACGCACGTGTGTGGCGTCGTCGTAGCAGCGGGCTAGTACACCGTCAGTGTTACGGCAGATCAATCTGCCAGAGTTTGGTGTGTTTTGTCAGAGTAGTGACAATGTTTTTGTTGATGTGTGATTGATAACTAGTGTTGGATGGTATTGATGATTAGTTTCATGTACTACTAGTATACGTTTTGTTAAGTTTAGTTCATGGACCAAAGTGAAGTGACGATTTCGAAATGTTCTGGTGCCTGGCGTGCTCTGGCTAGACTTTTTGGCACGGCAGCAGGCAACGCCCGGAGCCGCGCCGAACAACGCCCTCCTGCTTCGCGAGCGAATTTCCGCAGAAAAATTTTGAACCGCGTGCGTCCACCGCACAACGGCTCACCTATTCCTCCCCGTCCTCCTCGCCAGTCGCCAGTCGCCACCCACGCCAAAAGCATCCGCGCGCGCCTCCTCCCGCTCACCCCCATCGCTCCGTGAAGCAAGCAGCCACCCTTTCTCTCTGCCCCCGCCTCCTCCTCCTCGGCAGACGCTCCTCACCGTGTGCCTCCGCGCCGCCGCCTCCAATCCAACCCAATTCCACCGACGGCGAGTAAGTCCCACCTCTTCCCCTCCCCGCTCGCCTTCCCACCTCGCTCGCGCACTCGCGCTTCTCGATTCCTGCGCGAAACACCTGGTCGCGGCGGAGTGGTGCCACTCCCGCGCGCAAGGTGCTCGACGATACTCCTCGCGGCGGACTGCTTAACCCCGATCGCTCGGATTTCTCACCCCCATTTGGTTGGATTCTGCAGGAGGCGAACTCGTGGGCTCATGATGAACTCTGGGAGCTCCCACTTTAGGTCAGGTCATCCGGCGGCGATGGGCTCTCTCGCCGACCCGTACGCGCTGCGGTGCGTCTCGGACCTGCCCCTTCCGTTCCGCTCCGTGTTCAAGTTCAGGTACGAACGCATGAGCTCACCATTCCAACTCCCCGTCGTTTTTGTTTCGGTGTTTACTCGGCGTGTTTCTGCTCAGTTGCGCGCGCTCGGTTGCTTGATCAGCATGTGTACGAGTCGATTGGTAGCTAGCTTCGGATTCTGAGTAGCTTCGTGTTCTGCTCAGCTCAGTTGCGCGCGTTCGGTTGTGTGATTGCAGCACCCGCATGTTATCGAGTCGAATTGGTAGGTAGTAGCTTTGGATTCTGGGTAGCTTCTCGTCTGCATACTGCATGACAAACTGGTGCTGTGCCAACGATTTGGAAACATGGGAACGACAAAGTGAGCAATTACTGATAGACTACGATTTTTGCTGCTCTGCAGATACTTCAATTCCTTGCAGAGCGAGTGCTTCCATGTGTGCTTCCTCTCGGATGTGAACATGGTTATCTCGGCACCAACTGGGAGTGGTAAGACCGTGCTGTTCGAGCTCTGCATTCTGAGGCTCCTCTCGAGGTTCCTCTCACCAGACTGGAGGTTCAATTTGCATCAGGGAACTCTGAAAACAGTATGTGCCAATTCTTCCTCAAAAAGCGTTGTGGCTTTGAATGTACCTGGAGTTTGGATTCTGATAATCTGTTTCCATTGTGTGCTTTACTGGGGGACATGACAGATCTACATTGCTCCCTCCAAGGCATTGGTGCAGGAGAAGCTGCGTGACTGGACTGCTAAGTTGGGCTTCTTGGGGATCAAATGCTTGGAGATGACTGGTGACAATGAATTCCACAACAACAAGCCCATACACGATGCTGATCTAATCCTCACTACTCCGGAGGTATATGTTACTACTTTATTTTTCTCTGCAAATTAAAGTTATAGCCTTCGCATCTGCTCACAACTTCCCTGTTTTTAACTGATACTGTATTGCATGCAGAAGTTTGATTCTGTGAGTCGTCACGGTATCAGAGATGGTGGATTGGGTTTCTTCTGTGATATTTCTCTGGTCCTTGTTGATGAAGTTCATCTTCTTAATGATCCGCGTGGAGCTGCCTTGGAAGCAGTTGTCAGCAGAATAAAAATGCTTTCCCGACGCGGCAACATGAAATCTGCTCCTTTGGCAAATGTTCGATTCATAGCTGTTTCTGCCACTATCCCTAACATTGAGGACATAGGTTTGTAACTCTATGCAGTACATTGTCAACGTGCCATTTACATTGTCCTATCCTGCTTTGGAAAACTAACTTTTGTTTCCCATTAACATTGTAATAAAATCTCAGCGGAGTGGCTCCTAGCACCCCCTGAAGGAATCAAAAGGTGACTAATTCAATGTCTAGGATTTTAAGGAGTGCTCCACCAAAACATTACTTATTTGCGTTACATTCCTTTTGTAGATTTGGAGAAGAAATGAGGCCAGGGAATTTGACAACCAAGGTCCTTGGTATGATTGATACTTCTTACAAGATATGATCTGAATGAATACATGCCAAGTACTCACGTCTGTAATAAAAGTGGATACAACACTTTGCCGACCCTGACGATTGGCGATCATGAAGCTGCTGAAAATAGCTATGCCGCAGACGAATTGTTTGCTATTTTGGCAGTATATGTTCTCCTTATCCTGTTTTGCCTTGAATGGTTAACCCCAAGTGATTGAGGCTAGGTTGTTCCAGTTTTTGTGGTTTTGTCAATAATAGTTTCACTGTTTTTCTTATCATGCCATGTATTTTTGAACATATATACCTGCTAAGTGCTTAGATCTGCCATTTGATCTTCTTTGACTGCCACTCCATCTGTAATTGGAACGTTACTAATTCTTTCCTTTTTTTTCTGTAGGTTATGCTCCAGCTAAAAATGACTTCCTATTTGAGAGGGTATGCATCTTTACCATCCAAAATGTTCTTTCGTCACAGCTAAGTTGGATGTGTTCTCCATCTTCCTGAGTTGTATCACTGTGCCACACTTGTAGAGGCTTTATATGGAATAAATTCTAACTAATCAATTTTCTTTGTCTATTTCAAATTGTAGAGGCTTCAAGGTTACATTTACGGTGTGTAAACACTCCCCATACCTCGATCTCATTGCCCATGATGTAAATTGTATCATAGTTTCAGTACTAAAGCAGAAAAAAAATATGTTTACAGATATACTAATGCAACATTCAAGAGGGAAGTCTGCACTTGTTTTCTGTTCGACAAGAAAGGGTGCACTAGAAGCAGCACAATGCCTTTCAAAAACTGGAGCATCTCTTGGCTATTCCAATCCATTGCTATACGAAGTTATTACGGTAGTGATAAAGTCAACACAGTTTTTGTGAGAATCAAATTTAAATATAGCATATTTAAATTGATCTATAATTTTTATGATATCTTTTCTGACCCGAACTCTATTTCTGCAGCAACAAAGAGAAGGGCCAATATGTAGAATATGAGAGGTCCATGGTGCATCAGGTCTATACTAAGTCTTAATATCTCATATAAATCATCATTGTTGCTGCATAAGGATAAATATTCTGTCTCTTTTCATATCTTACTGCGATTTTGTATCCTTCACATGTAGTGCCATTGTATATCTATTGCTGGATTTCTTCTACTTAATTATCTGAACCAACTGACCTCTAAAACACACAATCTACTAAAGTTGTTTCCGCAACAATCATTCATGTGTTAAAATGTTGAGCATAGATTATATTATTATCAGGAATTCTGAAATACTTAACGAAATAGTTACATCATTGGTATTTGTGTTTATATTGGACATGCTAACTCTTTCTCATTCATAAAAATCGAAAGTTTCCTTATCCTGGAAGGCTAGAATGCACTAAGTTCTGTATTCTTTTTAAAATTTATTTGTATCCAAATTCAAAGGCCATTGTTAACGCATTTGGTGATTCACATAGAAAGCATACTGTATGATTATCCTCCTATTCTGAAAAAGCTTCTTGATGATTTTCAGATGTGTGGGAGGGCCGGACGCCCACCATTTGACGATACTGGAACAGTCATAATCATGACAAGAACAGAGACAGTAATTTTGTTTCTTTCTTATTTTATGTGTTGTGAAATATTTCATATGGAAAATATCTGCTGATTTTTTGACCTAATCTGCTGTAAGTTTACCTTGTAGGTCCATCTGTATCAGAATATTCTTAATGGATGTGAAATGGTGGAGTCTCAGTAAGTGCTTGGTTGACGAGTTCTCATGTGATATTTCACCTACAAGATGATTTAAAATGCAGTGCAGAAATTTTGATGATTCTAATTAGTTATATATACTACCACTAGGTTGCTACCATGTGCAGTAGAGCATCTAAATGCAGAAATTGTTCAGCTGACAGTATCTGAAATATCTTTGGCTATTGAGTGGATCAAGTGCTCGTATTTGTACATAAGGATAAAAAAGGCACATATTCGTACTCTTGTTCATCATTTAAGTATTTTATGTTCGAAATGTATGGACTAACTGAAATGAAACAAATTTCTAGAATCCTGGGAACTATGGAATTAAGAGGGAGATTCCTTGTCATCTCCTTGAGAAGCAAATTCAAGGTGCTTTTTCTTTGGAATTCAAGGTGCTATTATCACGTGTTGTGCTTTGATCCTTACCAATCGAATCAACAGATATATGTATTGAGAAGATCCATGAACTGGAGGAGTATGGATTGATTTTGACAGACGAAGATGGTTTCCTTCTACAACCATTAGGTAAAATTTTCTTATGTAAAACAATATGCAAATGCAGAAATTACCTCCAAATATATCATATGCAACAGTGTTCAATCTATCGTCGTAAAATACTCTATTTTTGTTGTACTATACCCCTTTTGTGTTGGATGCGTCAATCCCGCACTGTAGGCTAGTAGTAAACTAGGCTGTACCCTAAATTATATATTAGATCAATTGCATGAGCTGGATTTATTGGTTGTGTATGTCTTAGTCTCCACATAGTTCCAATCTTGAAATCTGGAACTGGAAATACGCCCTCCACTTCAGGAATCAAATTATATATATATATTTTGAAAGAAAACCTCAACCAACCTAGGAGAATTAGGTGTTTCTATATACCCCTGAACAAGAATATCAGGAACCCGAACTTGGGTAGTTAGGGTGCACATCCGCACTCTTAACCTAGCTAGCCTCAGTTCCTGACATCATATGATTACAATTGATCTGTGCATCATAAGTGTTGTTTATAAATTCGTTGCAAACTCACATGACCCACAGCACTTTGAGGCTTTCCTATCTCAACAGCCCTAAAACAGTTATGTTCAAAGGTGGGTGTCACAATCCGTCTCACAGTCCAAGCAGCAAACACTTTAAATATCTTGGCTGGGTTTTCATTGTGTGTGATTGATTTTATAATAGCTCTATAAGACTATAATATAGGCAAGAGGCAAAATTAGAGAAGTGAAATCACATAAGAGTTCCACTGCTAAATGATATGGCACTTTATTACGAGAAATAATACTGTGTCAAACATTCCTTCAGAAGATTTTTATAACAACATATACATCTAGTCTCTTCCTCCCCCAACTCTGAGGATTGGGCATGCTGTTATGGAACTTGGAGCCTAGCCTTGTGTGGTAAATGATGATTATTCTATCATTTTGAATCTGGTTCCTCAATATTCTATCTTCGTGCTATTTGCAGATCACGTTATTTCAGATTGTGCATTCATTTTCACGTATCTGTCTTGCTTTTTTTCATCAAAAGAACTCTCCTTTGAGATTTTCTTTTTCTCTTCAGAACCTGGGAGGCTGATGGCAAAATTCTACCTTAAGTTTGATACAATGAAGGTTATTGTCAAAGCGTCGGCCTGTTGCAGTTTGGATGATTTATTGCATATCATCTGTCAGTCTACAGAGATAACTTGTAGGTAGCCGTGTATATTTTGAATTAATCATGAGGTTTACAGCATATTAATTTCATTTATTTTTTGGTATATCAAGGGATCCAACTACGACGAAATGAGAAGAAGATTCTAAATGATATAAATACTGATAAAGAGGGAAGGCTCCTCTTCCATATTGTCTGTGAGAACGGAAAAAAGAAGAAGCGTGTCCGGACAAGAGAAGAGAAAATATTCTTACTAGCAAATGACTGCTTAACAGGGGACCCCCTAATCCATGATTTATCCCTCACCCAGGTTGATTTTTTTTATTAACATTTCTCTTGAATTTCCTCCCCTGCCTGTTGACTTGAACATCCCATGCAGGAAACAAACTCGATCTGTTTGAATGGTTCTAGGATTGCTAAATGCATGAGAGAATATTTTGTGTACAAAAAGAGTTACAGATCCGCCATTAACTCTATGATTCTGGCAAAATGCCTTTACCAAAAGCTTTGGGAGAGCAGTCCACTTTTGCTGAAACAACTGCCTGGAATTGGAATCGTAACAGCAAAGGTAATTTCTGATTGTTATGCAGACACATCTGTATCTGCAGGCTGCATTAGTATTTCTTGAGTTGATCACTTGCTATCCCAGGCACTGAAGACTGCTGGAATTTCCACCTTCGAAAGCTTGGCGGCTGCTGATGCTAGAAAGATAGAATTAACAACAGGGCGCAATTATCCATTCGGAAATCATATAAAGGAATTGATGTCAGTATTACCACCTAAAATTGACATACACATAGAGGATGCTGGAAACAGATTGGGGAAATCGACCATTCTTGTAACTCTAACTCGTCTATCGCAGGCTGTTCGATCTAGTAAACGAAGTTATGCTGACATGGTAACTTATATAGCTTTGTTTTTTATCACTCAGTGCCCTTAAAGGACAACTTTAAGTTTACATTATTCTTTGTCAGGTTGTGGGCTCAGAGGAAGATAATGTTATCCTCTTTCATGAGAAAATAAGGTCAGTGTTCCCCCACTCTCATATTGATATCCTTGACAGTTTGGTTCTACTGATGGATAGTTGTTTGCTCTTTTGGTTGCTTTCAACAGGGCTCAGGAATTTTCCAGGTAAGACATATGAACTTTTTTTTAATTGTAGAATTGCATTTTGAACCATTCTTACTGACAAAAGAATGAGGGATGTAACATCTTTTTTAACCAGTGATATGATTGCATCATTTTTCCGGAAATAGGGGATATATACTTCTCTTGGCCAGTTTTTTCTTAAAATGAGTTATCCTAGCACCAAGCTGCACCTTATTAGACTGTTTGTCTTGTAGTAATTAACTAATTACCCAACAAGCAGGAGTTTCATTGTTTCATATAACAGATGAATAGATTATATTGATAGTCAAGATGGATGTACCTAAGTTTAATCAAAGTTTGTTCAGAATTATTTACTCATTTATTTGTTAATATGCAGCCCATATTCTGTTAAAGTTATTGTGCACTGCCCCCAGAATGCACGTGTCACTCTGAAGGTTGATTTGATATTTGAAGAATATGGTAATGGCACTAACATAGTTCTTTCCATCAACTATTAATGCATCTATCATCTATATGCTAACATAGTTTCTGGTTGCAATTCTATGTTCAAGTTGGTCTAGATGTCCACAAGAAACATGTAATCAGCAGGGAAGATGATCTGCAGGTGACCAAAGAGAGAGGTGTAGATAAGCCTGAATCAATGTACAATCTCCCTGCAGAGATTTGTTTAGTTAGCTCCAGAACAACTCGAATAAGCAAACCTCTGTCTCACACCAGTAAGAGCCCACTTTCAAAAGAGGTATGTGTCATAGAAGATGATGTTGATGTCAGTGCTCCGGAGAAAGCTGATAATGCCCTGGGTACAAGAAAATTTAACAACTTGGCTTCACTGTAAGTGCATAACTTCATTTTACTATTTCTGCTGGCTAAGGATTTAAAATTGACTGCTTTCAATAAGTGTAACCCGAAGTATTTGTCCAATTAACTGCATCAGGCATTTGTTTTTTGAGGAATGTAATCAGGCAGTATTTTCACTTGTACTTCCCCAATATCTAGAAGGATTGCATCAGGCAGTATGTTATTTCAGCTATAAGTGAAGTTTCAGTATTCGCCAGCTCTCAACTATGTGTTTAGTCTAGAATCATTGTTATCCCAACCTTCTCTTTTGGTTACAACTTTATTTTTGAGGAGATTTTTTCTTAAACTTTCAGTATTTGTTTCCATTGATGTTATGTATTTTTCTCTTGGAAAGATTTCTAGTGTTTAGCCTTGATGCAAAGGAACCGGGTGAAAATCCTGAGCTTATTGATGCACCTTGATTTCCATGTCCAAAGTATGGGCTTTGGTGGAACTAAACTTTTGAATGGCAAACTGGGAAACTACTAGATCTGATTTCTCCGACAGTAGTACTGTGTTTCTTTGTCTTGATGTTTTTTTGGACTCTTTATAGGACGGTTTTGTAGATTCTGAAATTCCTGATGGACCTGTGTGGTAATTGGTATATGAAAATGCTGTTGACACATTTTCCATAAACTCAGCTACTGAGATATGTGTTTTTTTTGTTTTTTCGCAAATGAAAATAGCCATTTTATGACTTATGATGAATGAAGCAGGTCGTAATGTGATGTTTCTTTTATGACTACAGGGAAGTCCCCAGCTTTGATCTACTGGCTGAAGAAGATGATATTGGAGGTAACAAAATGCTTCAAACAGTATATGCATCTTACATTTCTGCTACTTCCATCGAAATCTGGAAATTATCATCTTAAATCCCCAGATTAACTGAAGTATGTATTATCATCTCAGATATAGGAGGGGCATCTATTTCTGAACCAGCAGAGGCAGGATGCAAAAGTGCAACAAGCGACACAATTTTTGATCACATACGCAAGAAGTCCAAAGATTTTCCCTACCTAACGCTGTCGAAATCCATGGATAGCTCTTATGAGCCTCTAATACTGAAGAGGAAGAAATCAACTGACCAGTTTGGAGTAGAGAATAGTACTCCGCATGCAGGAGAGGTCACACCAATGGATTCTGAACCCATTGAAGCTAGGGTCTCTCCAACCAACACCGCTGAGAAGTGTCGCAGGGTTCTCACCAGGACTTCAGAAAAGAGTCGTGTTCTGTTTGCAGATACAAGGGATAGCCCATCTGAGAAGAGCAAGATGCCGATCACAACAGCTTCAGATGAAATTTCTATTGGATTTGCTAGTAAAAGCGACAGCCCATTGGAGAAGATCAAGTCCCTGTGCAGAACTTCAAGTCAAACCTCTGTCCAAATTGCATCAAAAAGCGATAGCATCTTTGGGAAGAGCAAATTCTACCCAGCTGAGAATTGCAATATGCTGGTCGCATCTACTGAAGAAAGTCCTGTCGGATTTGCAGGAAAAAGGGACAGCCCATAGGAGAAGATCAAGGCCCTTTGCAGAACTTCAGATCAAAACTGTCTCCAATTTGCAGCCAAAAGTGACGGCACATCTGGGAAGAGCACATTATGGCCAGTTGACAAGAGCAAGATGCTAATCACAAATACAGAAGAAAGCCATGCTGGATTTGTAGGAGAAAAGGACAGTGCATTGGAGAAGATCAAGGCTCTTTGCAGAACTTCAGACCAAAACTCTCTTCAATTTACAGGCAAAAATGATGGCACATCTGGGAAGAGCAAAATCTCTCCATCCGAGAAGAGCAAGATGTTGATCGCAACTCCAGAAGAAAGTCCTGCTGAATTTGCAGGTAAAAGGGACAGCCCACTGGAGAAGATTGAGGCCCTGTGCAGAATTTCAGATGAAAACCCTCTCCAATTTGCAGCTAAAAGTGGCAACCAATCCGAGAAGATCAAACTCTGTTTCGGCAGTCCTCTTACGTCCTTCCAGGCTACCCAATGTACTAAGCAAGTTCGAGCTGCAGATCAACCATTCAATGTGCGGGACTATGTCAAGGATATAACGCGCAAGACAAATGAGAGCGAGGGCGGAATTTTTGGCTACAGGAGTGTCTTTTCTTTTCTCTGATCTTCTGAAGATCTTGTACAATACTATGCCCAAAACATGCACTGTAACCTGCAGAACATTCATTTGGGTGCAGTTGTTTTGGATGTCAACAAAAACGCCAT
The DNA here is from genome assembly GCA_000970635.1 of Eragrostis tef. Taxonomy (NCBI): domain Eukaryota; kingdom Viridiplantae; phylum Streptophyta; class Magnoliopsida; order Poales; family Poaceae; genus Eragrostis; species Eragrostis tef. The sequence continues at coordinate 78,951 of LAPY01000132.1, read as the reverse complement.
TACTCTGTAATTTTGCACTCTGTACATTTGAATATAACTGTCTGCCTAAGTATGATACATGTACAAGCTGTTATTTGCTGCACAAACGATGAAGTTTTCTGTCGGGTGCCACGCCATGTGTGTCACCTTTGATGCCATGTTGCATGGAGTTTCCTCTTTGTTGCCGGCTGATCTCTGGCCATCCTGACCTGGGGATTGTGAAATTTTTGGTGCACACTATGAGATTCAGTAATCACTTGCCAGCCAAGATTTAACTGAAAAGCACACAGATTTAGCATGAAAACTTTTCTTAGAGCAGCACCCTCCCAACCTTTTCTATTGTTTCTGCTAGCAAAATTCTTGAGCATCCCTGGGCCCTTTGAAGGGCGGTATGCTTGTGTCCTGTGGCCAAAGATCAACGTTATGTAGGAGCCAAACTTGTAATTACTTGACAGAAAAGTCGTGCATTTTAGAACTAGCGATCATTTGATAGAAGCAGCGTGCCTGTAAGGGTTTGTGCTGGCTTCCAATGTAATCCCGCTTGTGTCAGTAGCAACACGGGAGAAAACTTTGAACGTGTTACTGGCCATTAGAAGTTAGAACAAAAGGCTGGATAAGGAAATGGTCAAAGTGGCTGAGAAGCATATGTACTATTTGTTTCCGCAGTGTATTTGTGCAAACCTGTAAGATCCAGTAGCGAAGTAGCTCCCGTCGTTGCTGGCGCAGCAGCTGAACCGGTCGAAAATGTAATCGTCGGTGTACAGCTCCGACAGCTTTAGCACCCCCGGCAGAGAAACCATGTTTTTGAAGATTTTCTTTACTCGGTTTTAAACAGGACGAAGCTTGCATGATGGCTGAATTATGTGTATACCTTTGGGCGAAGGAACTCGTGCACCTTGTATGTGACGACCGGGGAGCTTTCCATGCGCAGATCCCAGAGCTGAAAATAACGAGGTTTTAGCTTGAACGTGACGAGTCATCACTAGAGCTGGTACTCGCCACAAGTGTAGTTAACAGCTACCTTCAGATTCATGTAGTCGCGTATCAAAAGGTGTTTCCCGTCCCCTGTAAATTTGAGGTCCGTGACGCAAGAGATTATCTCGGTGAAAAACGTCTTCGGCTGAATGCGGTTCTCCCGATCCCGGAATCTGTTCAGTAGTAAAAGAGGAAGTTTCAGAGAAGCAGAAATTCAGTTTCTGAAACTGACGCCTCCTGTTCTTTCAGCTGAAACTGAGGGGGTTGCACTTGCAGATGCTGAAGGGCACTCACATTCTCGCACTTCGATCGCACAGCGCCGACCGCCGCAGGTCGACGAGCCGGACGAGGCCGCGGGAGCTGCCGTACGCCAGCATGCTGCACGAGGACGGGTGGAACTCGGCCGCCGTGATCACCTCTGCAGATCCATCGACCAACAAGCGCGCGTCAGGGATTTGACAGTTTGACACTTTGGAGGGCAGCAAAAAATCAACCGAAATCGATCACCTACGAGATCCTCCATGTCCGCGGGCTTCGTGTCCACGATGTTGAAGCATTGGTTCGTCACCTCCAGGTTCCACAGGTTGATCCGCAGGTCGTCCGCGGACACGAACGTCTCCCCGTCGCTGCACATGCATGGACAACCGTAAGTACCACGTTGCCGAGACATGTTCAGACTTCAGACGCAGAAGTTAGCCTACCAGTTGTTCGAAATGGAGTTGATGTTGTACTGGTGAGCGCGACCGAAGACCTTCCTACACTTGGCAGAGTACCCATCCCCTGCATCACCTCCCTGAGCGTCAATGGCAGCGCAAGATGTGTAAGTTAATCAATCTGCATTACCGAGTAGTGGATCAAATGAGCCAACATTGCTGCAAGGATAAACCTTTTGGGAGCGGCGGAAGGGATCTGTAGACGACGCCGGAGTGGCCCGTCGCGGATGATCACCGTTCCCTTTCTTCTGCTTGTGTTTGGAAACCTGCCCTGAAGCTACAGAATCATTACACTCTGGTTCTTCATGTCCAAAAAGACCATATAACGATAAATGGATCGCCGTGCACTGCGCTACGTACCTTCCAGAGCTTGATCGTCCGGTCATTCGTGGCGAGCATGAACAGGGAGCTGTTGGGCCGCGCGCACCACCTCAGCTTCTTGATCTTCTCGCAGATTTCCAAGCTGTGCAGCGTGTCAAACTGCAGCAGTCGAGATCACCCATGATCAACGGAGTGCATTAGAACAAATAAGATTTTTTTCGATCGGTGACAGTGAGACTGACCTCCAGCTCGTGGCTCTGGAACTCCGTCGCGTAGCTGTACCGCGGCGGCGGCGCACCAGCCTGGTCCGTGCGCTCCAGCTCATCTCGAGACCGCGCCTGCAGACGTACAGAACACCCTGGTCAGCACGTGTGCGCAAGAACCACACGTTGTACCTGATATGCAGTAACTCGTACATCATCCGCGTCAGTCCTTCGGAAGAGGATGATTCGCCCGGCGTGGTCACCGGCGGCCAGGTGCTCGCCGCGGCCGTCGAACTCGAGAGCAGAGATTTCGTCAGCTGCAGACACCGATATATTAGCTCCATGAGCAAGCGAGCCTGACACGCTTGACAGTGAGTGATAGAGGAGGTTGTGCAGTGACGTGTTGTTCTGCGGTGAGATACCATCGTCGTCGAGCGCGGCGTTGTGCTGGTCTCGGGTCGCGGGAGGCAGGTCGCCGAGGACCTGGGCGAGCTTACACTGGGGAAGCAGCTGGGCGGCCCGCGGAACTCGGGAGCCTGGACGGGGAGAGGAGGAGGACGGGGAAGGAGATATGGACCTCGTGTTCCGCCGCCTCCTGCCGTTGTTGTTGCTCATCATTGCAATGAATGAACTACGGGGCTAGTAGTGATGGGGCGACACTCGCCTGGTACCAAGGATTCGTTTGTGGTGTTGTACATTTCCATGCAATGATGCCGTGCCCTGGTTTTAGAGCATCCAGAGCCACTCGCCTGTTATTATCATCGTGTTTTGTTCGTTCTCGCGCTTTTCCCCCGATATTCACAGACGCACATATCGCCGTGGCAGTGGTCCACGCGACGTCTTCCTCGAACAAGCAATCGCAACCGTCGATAACACGAGCAAGGAATGGAAACTGTGTGGAAAACACCAAAATTCTGTAACCATGTCCTGCTATATACTCCACACACAATTGAATAAAGTACGGTTCACATGAACGTCTGCTACTGAATGGCTGAATCGTGAGATCATGACAAAAAGAGCAACTCCAGATTCTTAGGAAATGAGACCCAAGTACAAAATGAGCGTGCGGGGCGAGTGCGCATGACACTGCTTCAGTGGCTCGGTACCGAGTACTGTAACAAAGAACTGGCATTCATAGATTAATTTAATGAACAAATAAGCAAATCATGTCAACAATGTACAAATGTTGCAGCAGGTTGCTAGTACCGCTCGCTCTACACTTGTCAATCTCAGGATCAATGCTACCACCACTATGCGTGCATGTTTGATGGGCAATGCTCGTAATCGCCACAAAAGGAACAAAACTTTCCTAGCTTCCGACAGAAGTTGAGGCAGCTTAACTAATTCCCCCTGTTGCAAGGTTGATAAACTAGCTGCTACGCCTGTACAGGTGTCTACCAAAATGGCTAGCTACGTACTAATCCAGCAATGAGAAGATTGGAATTCCCTTCGCATTGAAACTTGAGCATTTCACAAGTAGTTCCTCTCCAACCTCAAATTCCTTTCCACCACCAGCCTGCGATAGATTTTTCAGAATTTCAGTATGATCCAAAGAACATAAACACAAGATACAATGTTAACAATCTAGAGTATAGTTGTTTCACAAGGGCAGTATGAACAGAAACAAATCAGCTTGCTTTCTTCAGAGTTGGTATGAGCTTACCTCAAATTTATGCATTCCACGCGCTCCATCACTCAACTCAAGTACTAGTCCATAAGCTCGTATTTGGTACACCTTTGCTGTAACTACATCACCCAGCTTCATAGACCCAGATCGGAAGTTCATGGGGCTCGAATACTTCAGGTCCTGAGCATTGCTAGCATCCTGTTCTGGAACTACTGACGCATCGGTTTCCAGCCCATTACTCCCAGAGTCGTCAGCCTTTACTTTCTTAGTCTTTTTAGGAGTTGATGCACCTGAGGCTTTCTTAGGGGTAGCTGTCCTAACCTCCTGACGTCCACTGGCTGCTTTATTTGATCTAGGAGATGACTTTGCAACCTTTGTCTGCTTCTTAGTAGGACTATTTGCAACATCTTGCGAATCGCAATCATCAGCACTTCGAATTATAACCGTAGGAGTAGAAAATGCAGGTCCCTCAGGTGTTTCATCGTCATGCTTGTTATTGGATTGCTCACCGTCAGCATGCAAGCTGGGCAATTTCTCTACAGCATCCCAACCAATAACTTCTTGACTGGGTGAAGGATTAGTGCCTTTGCTTTCCATATTCTTCTTGTTACGTGGAGGGGGTAACGTTGCTTTAAGTGAAAGCTTAATGTTACCCCTTACATCCTGTCCGATACATGTCAAAGAAAGAACTTGGCCAACAGATACAACATCTGATACTTTTGACACCTGCAGGATGGAAACAAACACACACACATACACTTATTAAAAACCAATGAAAAGAACTGGTCCACAACTATTGAATCCAATAAGTGGAGACATTGTCAATAGAATGTAAAATCAATAAAAACCCTGCCTGTAGCTCAACTATGAAATCTCAAGAAAAATACCGGATCATGTGATAGTTCAGAAATGTGCAGTAGGCCTTGTTGTCCGCCATTAAACTCTACAAAAGCGCCATACTCCTTAATTGAGGAAACAATTCCTTTGTATGTCCTGCCAACTTCAATTTCACGGCCCACAAGAAATTCAACCTAAAACGAAGAACGAGGTTAGAGTTTGTTATAAAGATTGTTCCTTCAAATCACTTGCACGTTTGACATTTTGACTACCATAAACTGAGATCATGTAAAGCAAGAGTTGTGTATAAGCGGGTTTCATAAGCATTTGTACCTTCTCGATAGCTTTATCCATAATTTGTTGTGTTTTAGCAACAATAGTGACTGTGCCATCGTTGACTGACACTCGTGCACCTAACAATAAAAGAGAGATTAAATAAAAGCAGCTACAGAAAATCTAGCTCAGTATAATAATTTAAAGTTTGTTCAATTCAACTATACAATTTAACCAAATGAAAATTGTGATGAACCATGTCAATCTTCATGGAAGATTTGTTTTTCTCACTGGATTTATCACACTCGGATGAAAATCATTGAAACAGCGAATGGGAAGAAAAAAGGAGGATCTCAGTAAAACGGAGACAGCCTCTAAACATAATAAAGTATATTGACATTATTATCAAATGAAACTATCACTTTTTTTAAGGGAACAAAACTATCTCTTTTACTACTATCTTTTATCCGCACTGCAACCTCATGTGGCTCTTGTTGGGTTTCTCTCTAGACTACCCCAGTTTGCTTTGCACAGAAGGCTTTGTCGTTGTGGTAGTCCAATATGTGCCCAAAGCAACCCAGTTATCACCAAAGGCTAGATGAACCCATTAGTCTTGTTGTCCTTATAAATATTCAAGGTATTTTTTTTCTTTGAATTATTTCCTTCATCTAGCCTGAGCTACAGAAAATATATCTCAAGCAAATATTGATCCGACTAAAATAATTGGGAGGTTGGTTCTCTGGAAAGAACTTAATACACTCGTCAGCATCATTTCTGGTTCCACACAGAATGACCATAGAATACACAAATATCTTGCCGAAAATACAAAACCATAGAAAAAAAAACATAAATAGAGGTAGGAATATAGATAGCTTGACACCTGTTTCTTGCTCAATTTTTTTCCTGTGGAAAAGCAATTTCCTTAGAGAATCACTGCCGAAGCTCATCGTAGCTGCAAACAGAAGGTCAGTCCTGAGCTTAACCATACCAGGCTACAAAACCAAAAAGGAAGTGTCAACAAACCTAATCGAGGGGCACTTCCGTCATTCATAGCACGTGCTGTACTTATTTCCTGGTCCATGCGGTCAAGGATTTGATTTCGAGCCTTTCGACCAGGCTCTAGACTTTCACATATTATGTCCAATGGTATTCCGGCAGGTTTAATATCCAGCTGAATAGCGGTAATACCTTTCCTTGTTCCAGCAATTTTGAAGTCCATGTCACCCAAGTGGTCTTCAAGACCCTGAAAAGATCAATTACCATGCTTCCTTCAACATCAACATTTTGTCATAGTGGAAATAACATATATAGTTGTCTGACCAATCAGAATGTTCTTTGACGAGGTGCATTGAAACACTTACCAAAATATCAGTTAATATGCGGTAATTAGAAATATCACCAGTTGTTGGGTCCACTTGACTGACGAGACCTACTGAAACACCAGCAACATGTTCCCTTACAGGTATCCCAGCATCCATTAAAGCCATACTTCCTGCCAGCCACCATTTAAAATGCATGAAAAAGTAGAACATAAAAAACAAAAATTTCCAGCAGTTCAACAGCATTTGATGACACTGATTGTAAGATTTATATGTAAACCCAAGAAAACTAATGAAACCATCAAACCAATAGAGGCTAAATAATATATATATTTTTAGAATAGCTGCTTATCACTTGCTGAAATGATTAAAGGCAAGCGTGGATGGCTAGCTTCAATATGTTACAAAGAAAAGAATAGACAGCCAATCTGTTTCTTATGGCACTCCGGTATTTGTGTTGCACCTTGAGGCTTCCACAAATGGGAATATGACACTACAGCCAACCTAGAGCAATAGGTTCTCAAACAAAACTGTAGAACATTAAGAAATGTCAATCAATGGCATAATTCTCACATAATGTCTTCTCTAAAATATAACCGTGAGAGAATAACAGTTTAATTTTTTGAAGTATAAATGTACCTCCACATACTGATGCCATAGATGTTGATCCATCAGAAGCCATGACTTCTGAATTCACACGAACGGTATATGGGAAGTCACTTTCTGGAGGAAGCACCGCGAGCAATGCCTTCTCGGCTAGTGTGCCTGCAAAATGATACAAAAGTAAGCTGTTTCTCAGTATTCCTTATTCAAAGCTCAATGAAAGATAAATGAATTAAGGGTCCCATGAATTAAATAAGGGAAACAGGAAAGGGGGAGGGGGTGAGCAGGAGAGCTGCGTATCATTGCATTAATAGAAGAGAGTACATAAAACCCAAACACACCCAAGTTTGAGAGTGTTTATGTTCACGCCTTTTTAGTAAGAACTACCCGACCTCTCCAGATTCTCAATCTCCCATCCATACTTTCAACTTCCCAAAGTTCCCTACGCTTTATATTCTTGTATAATAAATTACGGCTACTAGTTTAAGACATCTTATAGCAATGGCCTTGGCACTATATGAGCCAAACGAACTAGGACATCAGACACCACATATTCCTCCAACTTCAGGATAAACAAATTCATTAAGTGCACATGGAAGAAAAAGCAAGTACCATGTCCAACTTCCCGGCGATTCAAGCCCCCACGTTTGGCGACTTCATTAATTGAGAATGGTGGAAAGCTATAATGAAGCATGAAGCGCTTAGTTGGAGGGCCAACAATTGAATCCAATCGCTGAGCATCACCAGGAGCGCCAAGGGTGACTGTGCATAAAACCTACGAGCACGGTACTTGTTATTTGCACAGGCATATATATATATATAGTAACATGACTGAGTAGATCGTTTTGCACTGTGCCATGCAATGTAGAGTGCGGGCTCGTGTTGGAAAGGGTGGAATAGGCAGGTGAGGGAGAGAGTAAGAAAAGGGGAGGGGATACAGGGGTCAGGGAGAGAGAACGAACCTGTGTATCTCCACGCGAAAACAGTGCAGACCCATGCAACGCCGGATATGTGCTGGATTCACAATAAAGTGGCCTCACCTCATCAAGTTGTCTACCATCAACTCTAAGTCCTTTCTCAATTATTCTATTACGTATAACCTGCACAATCAGACGCAACTTTCTTGTCAATTGAAACAAAAGTGCTCCAACTAGAAAACAGCACAGCAAGAAATAGCATCAAATACTGTCAAGGATGGCTGGGAGGTGAAGATCATACGTAAATAAAATCAGCACATAAATTCAGAAATTTCCATAGACTAACAGCGATCGCAATATACTAGAAATTGATGGCAGAATCACTCGTACATAAACACAACTATGCAGAAGCATCATCAGCACTAGGACTAACAGTTATGGACATTTGGTTCTCCAAATGAAAACATGCTTAGATATACAATTTAACAGCATGCATAGATATGATGTCCAAAAGCCATTTTCTCTCTTTTTTCAAAACTCCCAGATAAACAAAATATAGCCTACCTGCTTTCTCACTGTATCAATTGCTTTTGAAAGAAACTTCAGGCTGTCCTCGTCGTTTTCTTCTTCAAGTTTTGCTTTCACGGATTGTGCGATATTTTCCAAGGCTTCCCCTCTCTCAAACTGCAAGAAATTAAATACCCAATAAGTTCCAGCTGAGAAGAATGGTTCGAACTTCTAACTGATTGCTATTTTTTCTCAAGTAACCAATCGCTGCTGAGACCAAAGGGTCTGTAAAAAATATTGGTCAAGATGAAATATAATCACCTTTCCGTATGTTGAGTCCGTGAATACTTCCTCAATGGACGATTCTGATAATGTTCTAATTTTCTCGTAGGAATCATCTGAAATTAATGATATCTTGTATTCTCTCTTCTCTTTGCCAGCTCTCTTGGCCAATCTGATTTGTGGGTCGATATATTTAACTGCCTGAGTATGTTAACGAGCGCATGAGAATACACCTATGGCACAAAAGAAGTGGGCAAACAAAAATACCTCAGAATGTGCAAGCTTCATTCCAGCTTGGAGATCCCTTTCAGTTATTTCACGAGCTTGTACATCAATCATTAAAGTCTTGTCCCGTGAACAAGCATAAATAAGATTGAGGTCACTCAAACTTAACTGCAAATATACATAAAATAAGATTGAGCAACTCAACAGATTATATTTCTAGTAATATAGTGCATTTATGATCACGCATATGCTGATAAAGTTAGTTATGCACTTGTGCTACAGCCAAGGATTCCTTGAATTTTCCCCCAAAAAAGGGAGCTTCAAAGACCACCATGATGCTTTGGAATGTGCATGGAAAAAATCAGACCCACATGCAATACAAAGTTACGATATTGCAACAAGGAGCAATTCGGGATAGATTGAAATAATTTGCTTTGATAGTAACCCAGTCAATATTTAGTTATTTACTCAGCCACTGTTGGATTCAAAATAAATTTCCCATCTATTCTTCCGACACGTATCACTCCAATCGGACCATTCCAAGGTATATCAGATAGCATCAATGCCGCTGAAGAGGCATTTGCAGCCATCACATCTGGATCTTGCTTTCCATCTGACGAGAGAACATTTACCGTGATCTACAAAAGCAGGACATAAATGTATCAGTGATTTGCAGTGATTGTGCAAACTTCAAAAATTCGAAAAATCATGAGAAAGAATACCTGAACGTCATGGTAAAATCCACGAGGAAACAATGGTCTTATTGGCCGATCAATTATACGCCCACAGAGAAGTTCTCTTTCCTTAGGGGCACCTTCCCTGCGCATATATGTTGTGGGAATAACACCTTGAGCATATTGTTTCTCTTGATAGTCAACCTACAGCCACAAAATTAAGGTATTTATTAAGGGCAAGTATCAAAAAATAGTACTCAAAATATCGACATAAAAGCTGCACGAAAAATATTGCAATATGCTGAACTTCAGTTGGCCATTTTGAACTTTTAGTGTAATATAAGAAAATAGTACTCAAAATATTGCAATATGAATCAGCATAGAAATAATTGTTAGACGGAGCTTTTGCTTTCATTTCAAATCAAATATCCTTCCAACCACCACCAAGCATTATAATTGGTGACTGAATCTATTTCGACAAGTACTTAATAGTAATTGGGGCTCCATTAGCAGCCCCATTAACACAACTAAGCAGAGGAACTATTATTACTACAGCAGTCCTAAATATACTTGTAAATGTGAACCAAATCAATAAAACCTAAGGTTGTGCCATCACATAACCATATCAAATTGCAGGACGCATAAGCCGGAGCAGATGAATCTGGCATTCCTTACAGAATTCGAGGTTACACAGCATCAATTGGGTAAAGAAAGATTCATACGGTCAGTGGGAGGAAGTCCCGGACGGGCTCAGAGGACTTGGCGGCGGCGACCGTGGCGAGGACGTGGGTGTCGTCCATTGAGATCACCACAGAGCCGTTCGCAAAGCGCGCAATCTTGCCGGTCTCGAAGGCGATCACGCGGTCCCCGATCATGAACTCCTCGCGGAAGCTCTCCAGCACCTTCCGCCCCGGCTGCGGCGGCCCGTCCGCGGCGGGCTGCGGGGCCGCCTCCTCGGCGGCGCTGGAGAGGAATGCCGCGCGGCCGCCGGGAACTGCGAGCGGCGCGGGGAGGCGGAGTCGGTGGTGGCGGCGCGCCAGGAAGCGGAGGGAGGCCACCGCCATTGACATGGTGGCGGCCGGCGAGCGGCGGGGAGGAGCAGGGGAAGAGCAGAGGGGTTTTGGTTAGGGTTTAAGCGAAAGAAATGGTTGGGGTCTCGCCGGCTACGCCCCGTGTGCGGCGGCGTTCTTTGTATCACTGCGCACTGGGACCCACGTGTCAGTGGTGAGCTGATACCAGCTTCTCCCGCTTTCTGTGTTTCCCGCGATGTGAACCGTGCACAGAGCGATCGACGGCTAGGGATGCTCAGGCCGCGCCGAGCGCAAAGCGCCACGCAGCCACCGGGACCGGGCTATTCCCACCGGCACCGGAGCGCGAAGAGGAGGATGCCCCTCGGCATCCGGAGCTGCTCTGCAGGTCCAGCCGCCCATCGTCGAGCTCCGCTGCCAAGGACAGGAACACGGTTGAGAGGTGGTTTCTGTTTGCTGAATTTCCTCTTCATTTGAGGCTTCATTGTGGTGGGATTCCTTCTTGAGTTGGAGCCGTTCCTGTAGGATAAAGACGCGGAGGAAAGAATGCTCGAGGCCCTGAGCTGCAATGCCAGGTAAGAGATAAGGATTAAGATGTTTTTTGTATAGTTTTTTCACCATAATGTGGCGATGCACAAGTTTTCCGCCAATTCGCGAGTGCTTCTTGTTACAAATTTGCAGTCCAAATCATCTTCTTCCTCCCAGTTTGATCGTGTTTTTATTGGTGAGGAACGGCCGACCACGTATCAGTGTCCAAATGTCCATTGCAAATTGCAGCTTCTAGACCACTGTGGGTCTGGCATAGTTGTTCTGTACACCGTATTCATGCCAATTTGCTGTGGGGGTTGATGTTGACATAGATTATCAGATGCGAAAGGTGATTCAAAGATTGTGTAAAAGGATCTTAGACACGGACCATTTTAATTTAGTGTACATTGCTATCCTATTGGATGCTACTGGTCCGGTGATCAATACTCCCTCCACTCTCAAATTGATGTTGTTACTTGTTAGCACAACATATCTAGTTCAAAACTGAACTAAAATTGTTGTCCTAACCACAACAATATAAGAACAGAGGGAGTAGGTCCTAAGTGAGACTCAAGGGAATCCAATATCTTATTGCCCTCATCACCCCATGGAGTGATGGTATGGCATTGAAGAATGGTAGATGCACTTTTCCTCAAGAACATTTGTGGCAAAGCTCTAGATAATCTTAGTCAACCGCTAAAACATTTATGTAGTATGTGATTTGGTGTTATGTGTCATCATGATTGTCACAAGCTTAGGCAGTGGCGAAGCTAGATTACAAGTTACCATGGTGACAGCATCGAATTTATGCTCAAGTTTTAAGAAACTAGCTGGTCGAAATAAGAATATAAGTGTTCATTTTCTTTCCTACCCTGGTGCACCGCATAACCCACTGAGCTTAGGAGATATACTGATCATTTATTTGGTGCCAGAAGTACGAAGTATATACTAGAGAAAAGTGTTTTGTATCCTGCAAGGAAAAACTGACAATATTAAATTTTAAGAATGTGGAATTCGAGTAGCTTGCATATAATTATTTTCACCTTACTAAATGATTGTATCCCATGACTCACCGTATTTTGGCCAAGCGTGTGAAAGAGATGCCCAAATTTTGTGCCATTTTTGCGCAACTAGGGTCCTTTATTCAATAATTCCTATATATAGATTGACAATGTATTGTGTGCCTTCCAGCCTACTAGATCGAGATCAATTCTGTCTCAGGTATTATGTGAATGAAAGGCTATTGATATTGGAACTGAGGAAATTAATGACATCTGTACAGCTCAAATGTGCACCCTGCACATGCTAGTAAAGAACAAATCATTTATTTACGGGTGGGACAATGATGTTCCCTTGAGTGTTGTCTACTTTACAGTAGTCAGAAGATTTGGCAGCAACATTCATTTTGAAAGTGAATGGTAGATGAGCTCTTTGTTCGTTGAGCTAACAGATTGAAGTTTTGTTCTACAATAAGAATAGGATAATCGAAAATTTATGTAGCCGATATGTTCATATCACTATATCAGTTCATGGATATCACAAACAGATCTTTTGTTTTCAAATTATGAGAATGCTTCTCCACTTTTTAAAGCCCTCATTTATTTAGAGTATAGCCATGAAATGTGTGATTATGCATGGAAAAGGCTGAAACCTTGTGAATGATGCATAGCAGGACATATCTGTTGATCTGCTTGCAGCGATCAGGGCTACTAGCTCCGTAATTAATTAATTATTTGTTTGTTGTTTTCGTTTGGCAGGACAAAAATCATACTGCACACGCGTTCAGAAGTGGAGGCTATCAGTTCAAAAAGCATTGATGCTTGTGCGTGTTGATGCTTAGTCATGGGACACGTAATGTCGAAAAGGACCTATTATTGGTGCTTCTGATGGAGTGTCCATGATGGCGATGATTAGGTGCACTTGCAACAGGCAGCGGCACCATCTCCATAGCTCCTCCGCCATTCCACCTGTTAAAAGGAGGGAAAGGGAATTCAGAAATTCCATTGGAGGGGTCCACTGCAGTGGACCTCAGCCATTAAATTCCACTTTTCTAGAAATGCCATTCGGTGGTATTGATTTCCTCTCCTTTATAGTGTAGTAGCTGGTACTAAATATGCGTAGTATATTCCTCCCCTCTTGAGCATAGTCTGTTGTCAGACTGAAGAACAGCAAATTACATATATTTTCTCACCTCTTATTGTCTTTTGTGAACTTGTGATATGTCAGTCAGAGCTTATCCCGTTATATGAATTGCAATGATCTTTGCCTGGAACTACAGAACTAGGAGATACAAAGGTTGGTAAAACACAAAGTAGTGGCTAAACAGGAAGACCCCAAGACCACATTCCACAATCTGCATGTTCTAAAAAGTGCATCTCAAAAGAGGAGATTGTCTCCTCAACTTTTTATTAAAGGTATCTTTATTTTTACATCGTGTATCTGTGGATTTCGTTTCCAGGTGAAAGTCGATCAACCTCAGTTTGTTGGTAAAGATTTGTTAGTTGGGGTTAAACCTTAGGTTGGTTGTTAGAAACTTAATTCCTAAGCAATTGAGTAGCAATTATAATGATATATAGCTTCAAAACTTTTGGAAGCAAGCAAGGTAATGGGTGGAAAGCTGCTAGCAAAATTTGCTAGTAAAATTACAAATGATGTATTTAACTTTTACCAGCAAGAATGCAATGGATACTTTGCATTTACATTGAGTAAGTAGTATGGATAGACCCAGGACAAGGATAGGAATGGGGCACTGTCCACACGAGGGATAACAGTATAATTGATGTTTGGTCAGATAATAAGAATAGCATAGACAGGCAACTCCAGACATTGAAGACAGTATGCTCTGTTTGACTTTTCGTTGCTCCTTTTTTCCCACTAAAGCTCGCCACACTAGCCTCATTAAAAACGCCACCATGCAAGTTCTAGGTTCTCACAAGTCACAACAGCTTTAGCTGCATCAACACCTGGCTGTGGCGGCCACTTCCAGGTAAAGGACTTCTCTCCTACCCTCTTCCGCAGTTATCTGCCCCGCAGATCATGGAGCACGCATGGCAGGAGCATCTGCATGGTTCTTAAGAGCTGCATAAGCAGCATAGATGTACAAGAGTGGAGGACAATGGCTGGAGCTGCTCCTCCTGGTCAGTCAAAAGTTTGCCCATGCCTCTCAAGGCCTTCTTCCCTGGATTCCAGTTCCAGATGGCTTGGTGAGGTATGGACAGAGACCGGCAAGTCAAAAATCGGCAATGGTGAGCTCCTACAGGAGCCTACTCTTAGTTACCAGTTTAAGTTTTCACTCTCATGTTCCTCATCGTTTTCCCTTCATTTCTTTGATTTTATTTTTTCTGTCTATCAGTTTCCGCCGTCTATGTTGGCATTAGAGTTGTATCAGGTGGTATCAGAAGATTCCAGTAGCAAATTTGTTTTCTGGAGATGATGTTTGTGCCTCCATGTAGCTTTGGCCCTTTGGAATATCCTATGTGAACTGCGCCTGTTTTCTCTCCTCTTAAAGAACACGTTTGTCATATTTGTGGCAAATTTTCACTGATGCCAACTCAACTAGAGAAAATAAAGGATTAGATTAGTGATCGTTCTTTTCCTGAATTGCTGTCATAAATATATCCGAATCCTACTTACTCATGATGGGGCTGTGATAAATTGCGTGCTTCCTGGAGTCTGAAATCTGCACTATTGCAGTGTGTCAGAGACTCATATTCCTGCGTGAAACAAGTATTACTCCTGCAGAAAAGATAACTGATTATGGAGTTTCCTGCAAGGTGAGAGTATATAGTGCTTTCAGCTGATGTCCAGAAAAGTTCCCAGATCCAGTTGCATAGGAGGTAAGAAACTTCAGAAATAATCACGGCGTTCCAAGTTCTTGAGTAACAACCGCGAAGATATTATTCAACACTCTTGTATGGTTCTTGTATATTATTCTCCCTCGCTGATGTGACCGGGAAGCTGCAGTTATCCTTAAGTTGTTTTTATTTCAGCTAGAGCGCCGATCAGCTGCTCGCCTGCTCATGGGACCTCATTCGCTGCCCAGACATTATCATCACGTGAAACAGTGATTTTCACAATTAAAGATTGTCGTGACTACTATCTTCTTTGATGAAATCCATAGGTATAACGATGCATTGGTGAAAATCAGAACTTTGTTTCTTTTTTTGGAGAGGCCGTCTGGGGGCACTTTATTGATTATTAAAAAAAAAGTTACATCGTTTATCAGGTGTTCCAGAATGTTGCTAGGAGTACAAGATTTTGTCTTTGAAAAGCTACTATAGCCAATTCATGTGCAATCTGATATGCCTTCCTATTATACTGCTCTATATAAATACAATCAAAACCATATCAGGTTGCATTCATCATAGTTAGCCGCTCTCGTCGACAAAGAGAAACCACCATCTTTCATCGTTTGAACAACTTTCATGCAATTAGATTGAACGATGATCCGGTTTTCATCAATGTGTGGCATCAGAATCAAGCATTCCTTCGCTGGGAGCTATAGCCTCATTGCCTCAATCATTGGAGCATCTACCAGGTTTAGGGCTCCTTTGAAATACACGATTGGAAAAACGCAGAAAGAGAAAAAACACAAGAATAAGATAGGAATGTATGTACGAAACATAAGGATTGGAAAACACAGGATTCTCATAGAAATAAACATTTGGCAAGGCGTAGGAAAAACACAAGAATTGTTTAGAAAAAGTTACCATAATTATGTCATTACTTTCCTAATGAAACAAACTGTTCACTTCAACCAAAGAAATTTGCATCGTTTCCCACTGTGGCAAGGTGTTTTGCATTTTAAAAAAAGAGGTTTGAGTGGGAATTTTAAAAAAGAGGTTTGTGTGGATTGTTGAAATTCCTATGGAACGAGGACTAAAGGAAAGTTTTCTTTGTTTTTCCTATGCTTCATTCCTCCGTTCCAAAAGCCTCTACTGTAGCAATTCCTATGAAAACTAGAATCCCACATTTTTTCTATAAAATTCCTTTGATCCAAAGAAGCCCTTAAGATTTTTTTAAAAATCACAAAAAAGAAAGGTTTAAGAATTTTTTACATGCCGCTAAGCGAGTGCCACTCGAGTATCTTATAATTACTCCTGTACTCGCTGAGCGCATGATTTTGTTTCTTTTTAGTTTTCTTTAGGAATATTAGTTTCTTTTTAGTTTTTTTAGCATCTTTTATTTTTTTTAAAAAATTATACAGTACAATGCAGATGCTCACAACACATATGCACACTCAAGACTGACCACTCCTTTGGAAAAGACCCAACTGCCCAAGCCCAAGGGCCGAAACAACCAAAGACGACCCAATTCAGCACCTCCAAACCACCCACAAACCCTACCACGCCGCCTCGTTCTCCTCCGCCTCCGATCCCCTTCGCTGAACAGGTACGCTCCTCCGCCGCGCGACGCCCTTTCCTCCGACGAGCTCGATCTCCGTCGATTCGTGCTGATTGTTTTCTCTCCTGGATTGTGCAGAACCAGCGGCAGAAACACGGTGACTGGCTGACGCGAAGTTTTGAGGATGCCGCTGGGGCTGATAGTGAGCTCTATCGGGCGGTCGATGCGGCGGAAGCGGTTGTCCTCGCTGGACATCCTCTCCTCTAAGCGGGCGCCCCGGGACTACTACAAGGGCAAGAACTGCAAGCCCACCGGGTTCCACACTCGCAAAGGTACCAGTTCCATTCATCGATCTATGGTGGGTCGAGCTGTCTAGATCGACCATGCCTACGTTTAGCTGCGATTCGCCCAATT
>LAPY01000131.1:297094-310906 GCA_000970635.1 Eragrostis tef | reverse complement strand
GTGCCAGAGGGGGCTTCTGTCTGGATGGCGTAATCCCACAGCGGTGGAACCTCAGCATGGGATGTTTGCCGGCTGGGAAGCACTTTGAAAGACCATGTGGTGATCTCTTGGCCTCCCACCTTCGGTAGTGTGAAGTGGCAACATGGAGACTTTAGTCATCGACGGATGATGAAATCACCACCTTGTGGGTAAAGTTGTGCACCTCTGCAGAGAAGTAAAACTGTCATGACAGCCGTGCTCACGGTCAGGAGCGGCCTGGATCCTCACATGATTAGAGATGGATGGATGGTTATGACGGATAGCCATTTGGATGTTGCAAGTGGTAACTTGCAGTATGATTTGGGCGGGTAGCCTGTTTTGCTGCAAGGGGGTACCTTGTAGTGTTTAATTCATAACCTTAGAAAAATTTGAGTTTCACTTAGTAATATAGGCATGCTGGTTTAATGTAGGTTGCTTATTCTGCAGTTAACCTTATGTCAGCCTTTCTTGTTATAAGCCTGCATTTGCATTTACTTTTCCACACTTGCGGAGTACTACATGTACTCACACTTGCTATTCCCCACCATATTTTGTCATGCTGCTCAGAAGAAGGAGGCGTGATGGACTACTTTGATGAGGAGTACGAGGCATGCTTTTCCCTAATTGACTGCCTGTGTGTTTGGGAGTCTTCCGCTGTCGTTTATTTAGTCTTTTGAGACAATTTATTCAGATATTGTAATAATGGTACAATGATACGATGTAATAATGACACTGGCTTATACTGTTTATTTCACTTTTGTTCTATATGTGTGAAACTTGTTTCTGGACACACATATAGATGAGCATTCAGTTTTGTCCGTGAAACTAGGTGTGACAAAGGGCCCCTTTGGAACAAAGGAAAAATGAAGGAATTTGTCGCATCGATTGTACAATTACACGTTCGTATTTATTAGGTCTGCAATACCAAAGTTGTTCTAGTATTTTTATTTTTGTCTTTTTTACATAACGTACGTGGATGGGCCATGCAAGTTCCACGTTTGCGGCTTACCCATGCGAGCCCGCCCAGCCTTACCTCTGTTTCAAGGGACCGGGTAGTTTTGAATCGACTGAAAAATCGGTTCAGCTCACTCGATTCCTCTTGGCCGTATGATCAAGAACGACTACCTCCGTTTGTCTTCAACCTCCAGCAGACGTTCCACTTCGTGATTCCTCTTGGCCACCAGGAGTCATCGACGACCTCGTCCACCCCGCCTGGCCAGCATTCTTAAACCCAGGCGATCAACTTCTCTGGCCATTCAATGTCCACTGACAAGCTTGGCGATTTCGGTCGACCGATCGACATGGGAAAGAAATATGTATAATTTAAATATGAGTGTGGATTTAGTGTCCATGTGGGCTCGTACAGCACGTATAAACTAGAGTCTATGTACCTGCATGCGCATGAGGAGATCGGCAGACTCCCTCCGCTCGAAGCGATGCTCGGTGAACTCGCGGCGCACCCTCTCTACTCCGGCGTGCCGAGTTCAGGGTTGAATTCCCACTCCGCCGTGCCGTGTGAATCATTCCGAGAACTAATATTAAAAATACAACTAAGTGATATGCATTTGCAATTTGCAGTCCCCAATAATGCGAGATTTCAAACATCTCCAAAGACACACTCCAGCTAGGTCGCCCCAAAAAATGCATAACCGTTCAAATCGAATTGATGGCCACAGGCCCAAGGTCAATCCTCACGGAACTCATTTTATTTAAAAATTCCGATGGGATCTCAGATCAATTAATTGCTGTTATCCCAATCAAGTGATCAAATTTACTACAAACTCTAAAGAAATCACCGACTCTGCGCACGGATATGATATTTTATTAGTGGGTTGATCAACTCACAAATGGGATGATGGATCATGAGAAGAGAGATCAACGTGAAGGGCCTCAATCGACTTCCACAGACGTGTCCTGGCACTTGTAATTAACTTCCAAAAAAAATTAGCTCCACAAATTATGATCATCATTTCTGAAATTATTATCTGACCAAAGAGGCAAAGACGTAATATGCGACCGAATGCAGAAGCGCCTATACGCACCGCGCGCTGTAGCGCGGCCCACGGCGCTGCTTCTTCTTCCTCCAGCCGCCGCCGCCGGCCGTCGCTCCTCCGCGCCCCGCCGGCACCAAGAAGCTGCCCCTGCGCGCCCCGCCGTCACCGCGACCCCGGCGGCCGAACCAGTTGTTCCGACGCCCACGACAATTGTTCCGGTGCCCGGAAAAATTGTTCCGGCGGTGGCTGCACGAGGAAGGCGGATGGCGGGGGGGGTGCGGCGCGACGAACGTCGGGCGGCGAGGCGCGCGGGGCGACGTCAGGGCGAGACGCGCGAGCGGTGGCGCGGAGGAGGAAGAAAAGGTCGTGGCCATCTGATCTGGCTCGTGCACGCATCTTAAAGCGCGCTATAGCGCGCTAATTTGTTAGCAGCCCTGCTGTGCCGGGAGCTGCTGTAGCGGGAACGGCAAGCGGTGAAGGAAAAAGGACGCGCAGGGGCGCGCGCACCAGGCGGCCCAGTGTTCGCGTCTGTGGGCCGGAATGGGTCAGCGGCAAGAAGGCCCAGCTCGCCACCGCGTCGTCATCTACTTAGCGCCAGCGAGCGATGGAGGGGGCATCAATGATGAGATAGCAAAAGCATCACGCTTCCTCCTTTCTCTTTCTCTCTGTATCTCTCCTACCTCTCTGTTCTTAGTTGTCCGTGAGATCGGATCGAATATTGTAACCAGACTGCTGTTCGTTGGTTGATAATTCCAATCAGTAGTTGGTTGCTAACAATTGGTATCAGAGACTTCTATCCTCGGATCTGGAGGTGCATCACCACTTCTTCACCCGCCGAGCGAAGATGGCCGGTGTGATGGAGCCCAACCTCAAGCCGGCGCTCGAGGCATAGACGAAGATGATCTTCGACGAGATCGACAAGCGCGGCGAAAAGCGCGGCGAGAAGTGGGAGCAACGAGTGAGCGTGCTCGAGTCTGCTACGACTTCGGCTTCCTCTGCTTCCGCGACACCGACGGCTTCGGTCGACCCCGAGTTGGTCAAGGCGGAAATCGACACCGCGGTGGCCGTGCACATGGCGGCGCTCGAGGAGCTGGTGGCTGAGCAGCTAGACAAGTATGAGGCGGCGGCGACTACACGCATCGCGGCGCTCGAGTCCGCGGCTGCGGCGTTCGAGTCAAGGCGCCCACGCATTGAATCCGCCGTCGACGACATCAAGGGTTTGATCAACTCCGTCAAGCACGAGCTCGCCAAGTACTACGCCACCTGGGATCGTGAGGTCCGCGACGTGAACGCATCGAAGCCAAGCATCCTGGGTGGTCACAAGTCGGCGTCCGCGCGCCCACCGGATTCCGCGCCGACGGCCCTGATGGGCACCGCGATGAATCTACACACCGGGATTATGCGTATGGGTCGGTATATACCCATACTCATATCCCGGGCAATGGTACGCCCAAAGCTTCCGCTACTCCTCAGGATCCCTTTGTTTTCTGTCTAAGCGTCAACCGCGTTCTCAAGGATTTAGCTCTGACAGACACTTGCATGGGAAATTGCCTAAAATGCATTTTCCGAGATTTGATGGTGAAAATCCCAAGCTCTGGAAGTCGTTGCGAGAATTATTTTGAGATGTATAGTGTTGATGCATCTTTGTGGGTGCGGGTGGCTTCAATGCATCTTGAGGGAGCCGCAGCGCGTTGGCTGCAATCTGCAGAACGACACGTCAAACAGAGTAGTTGGGTTGAGTTTTGCACTATGCTGCTAGAACGTTTTGGCCGGGATCAACATGATGCACTGATCCGTCAAATGTTCCGTATCCGGCAGGAATCGACAGTGCAGGATTATGTTGATAGATTCTCTGCATTAGTTGATCAGTTAGCTGCATATGAGTCTCAATCTGATCCTCGTTACCTTACTACTCGTTTCATTGATGGTCTTAGAACTGATATTAAATCTGTTATTATGGTTCAAAGACCTTCGGACTTGGATATTGCTTGCTCCTTGGCCCTGTGCAGGAAGAAGCTGCTGAAGCTTGGAAACGCGAGTACCGCCGGCATGATTCTTACTCGGCTAAATCAACTAATAGCACTGCTCTTCCTTTACCACCACCACCCAGAACGGATAAATCACTAGGTGGCCACAAGACTGATGACAAGAGAGGTGTTGAAGCTGCGCGAGCGCCATCAGTGGAAGAAAAGCTGAGAGCCCTGAGGCAGTATCGAAGAGCTCGTGGCTTGTGTGAGAAATGTGCAGAAAAGTGGGTTTATGGTCACAAATGTGTTGCCACTGTTCAGCTGCATGCTATGCAGGAGGTTTGGGAACTATTTCAGTGTGAAGATATGGAAAACCTGGATTAACCTCTTCCTGATGAAGGAGAAGAACAGTGTTTTATGGCAATATCTAAGGAAGCAGTAGCAGGTACTGAGGGACCAAAAACTCTGAAATTCATTGCTCACATTCAGGGTAGAGAATTACTAGTACTAATTGATTCTGGCAGCACTCATACATTCCTCAGTTCTAAAATTGCTCAGTCACTGGAGGGTGTGGTACCACTGCATACTAAGCACAAGGTACAGGTAGCTAATGGTGGTATCATTCAATGTCAATCTCACATCCCTACTGCTTGTTGGTCAATACAGAATTATCAATTCTACTCTGATGTCAAGATATTAGACATCCCTTGCTATGATATCGTGGTTGGTATGGATTGGTTAGAGGCTTTTAGTCCAATGGAAATTGACTGGGCAAATAAATGGCTATCTATACCCTACCACAATTCTACTGTCATCCTGCAAGGTATCTCTGATGAAGCTCCTGAAGGCTCTGTCCTACAGCTGTGCTTGTTACATACAGATGAGCATTCTTCCTCTTCTGGGGAGCAGGATTGGCCTCAGTTTATTGCAGAAATTCTACAAGAATATTCTGAAGTATTTTAGAAACCTACTGGTCTTCCCCCTAGCAGAATGTGTGACCACACAATTCCTTTGGTACCTGGTGCTAAACCAGTGAATGTCAGGCCATACAGGTTTACACCAGCACTTAAAGATGAGATTGAGAAACAGATCAAAGAAATGTTGCTACAAGGAGTGATACAGAAAAGTATGAGTCCTTTTGCTTCTCCTGTTCTGCTAGTGAAAAAGAAGGATAAAACATGGCGTTTCTGTGTGGATTACAGATACTTGAATGCAATGACATTAAAATTTAAGTATCCTGTACCCATTTTTGATGAGTTAATGGATGAATTAGCTGGAGCTAAATGGTTTTCTATATTAGATCTTGCTTCTGGTTATCACCAAATCCTGTTGCAACCTGGAGAAGAGTATAAAACTGCTTTTCAAACTCACATTGGCCATTTTGAGTTCAAGGTCATGGCATTTGGCCTTACTGGAGCACCTGGTACTTTTCTGGGAGCTATGAATGAAACACTGCACCCAGTGTTGAGAAGGTGTGTCTTGGTATTCTTTGATGATATTCTCATCTATAGTGCTACTTTGGAAGAACATATTGTTCATATCAAGCAAGTGTTACAGTTGTTGGCTGCTGATCAGTGGAAAGTAAAGTTATCTAAGTGTGTCTTTGCTAAGCAGTCAGTCACTTACTTGGGCCATATTATCAGTGAGCTGGGGGTTTCCACATATCCTTCCAAAATTGAAACAATCAAGCTTTGGCCTCAACCTACCAATACAAAAGAGTTGAGAAGTTTCTTGGGATTGGCTGGTTACTACAGAAGATTTTGAAGCATTATGGAGTTATCAGTAGATCCCTCAATGACCTGTTGAAGAAAAATACTTTGTTTGTATGGACAGATCTGCATCAGAATGCCTTTGATACACTCAAAGAAGCTTTAGCCACTGCTCCAGTCTTGGCAATACCCAATTTCAACAAACCATTCTCATTGCAAACTGATGCTTCTGGTACTGGGGTTGGTGTTGTACTGTTGCAGGATGGCCATCCTATTGCTTTTCTGAGCAAAGCTCTAGGACCCAGAAACCAGGGTTTGTCAACATATGAGAAAGAATATCTGGCAATCATTATTGCAATCAATCAGTGGAGATCTTATTTGCAGCATGCTGAGTTTATCATTTATACTGATCACAAAAGCTTGGCTCAACTGAATGAACAAAGACTGAATACTATGTGGCAACATAAGGTTTATTCAAAACTCATTGGACTCCAGTACAAAATTGTATACAAAAAGAGCACTGAAAACAGTGCTGCTGATGCCTTGTCCAGAGTATCTCATAATGAATCTCAAGTGATGGCCATTTCATCAGTGTCTGCTGCTTGGCTGGAAACTGTCATAGCTGGTTATGCAGTGGACCAGTTCACTGCAGACTTGATAGCCAAGTTGGCCGTGCAGCCTCAGTCTGGTGGGAATTACACCTTGCAGAATGGGTTGTTGAGATACAAGGGAAGAATATGGGTACCTCAGGATACTGAACTGCATGCCAAGATCATGTCCTTTCATGCATCAGTTATTGGTGGCCATTCTGGCATACCTGTTACACTCAAGCGCATTAAGCAGTATTTTGCTTGGAAAGGCATGAAGAAATCCGTTCATGGGTTTATTAGGTGCTGCACAATCTGCTAACAAGCCAAACCTGATAGAAGTCGTTATCCAGGGCTTTTGCAACCACTACCAGTACCCACTCAAGCTTGGCAAACTATATCAATGGACTTTATAGAAGGTTTAGCTGTCTCTGGAAATGCTGATTGTATTCTCGTGGTAGTGGATAATGTAAGTATGCTCATTTCTTGACACTCAAGCACCCATTCAATGCTGCTAAGGTAGCTCAGGTTTTCTTTGACAATGTTTACAAGTTGCATGGCTTACCAGAAGTAATCATCTCTGATCGTGATAAGATTTTCACAAGTAATTTTTGGCAATCTCTACTTAAGTTGGCTCGAATTGAATTGAATATGAGCTCAGCTTATCATCCACAAACGGATGGTCAAACAGAGAGGGTAAATCAATATTTGAAAACATTCCTAAGATGTTTTTCTCATGCTTGTCCTAAGAAGTGGAAAGAATGGCTTCCATCTGCAGAGTTTTGGTACAATACCAGTTTCCATTCTGCATTGAACAAGGCTCCATTCGAGGTGTTGTATGGGTACACTCCTCGGCATTTTGGTATTGAGGCTGCCTCTTCTGTACCAGTTACAACTGTGGATGAATGGCTTCAGGAACGTGAGACGATGAAGCAGTTAATCAGACAACACTTGCTGAGGGCACAACAGAGGATGAAGGTTCAGGCTAATAAGAAGAGGTCTGATCGACATTTGCAGTTGGAGATATGGTGTTCTTAAAACTGCAGCCTTATGTGCAAACCTCTGTAGCTGCACGCGCTAATCAGAAGTTGGCGTTCAAATTTTTCGGACCATACAAGATTCTGGCCAAAGTTGGCAATGTAGCCTATAAATTGCAGCTACCTGAAGCCAGTGGAGTTCATCCCGTGTTTCATGTCTCTCAACTGAAACCGGCTTTGGGACCTAAGGAAAAAGCTGTCGCGGTGTTGCCAACAAATCCTTCGGCAGAACAGGTTCCTGTGAGGATTTTGCAGAAACGAATGGTGAATAGGAGCGGTAACATGATAGCTCAAGTGAAGATTATGTGGTCGGACATGGAACCTGAGTTAGTTACATGGGAGGACTTGGAAGCTCTTAAAAGCCGATTTCCATTTGCAGCTGTTTGGGGACAACCAGCTTCTCAAGGGGAAGGGGATGTTAGCAGCCCTGCTGTGCCAGGAGCTGCTGTAGCGGGAACGGCAAGCGGTGAAGGAAAAAGGACGCGCAGGGACGCGCGCACCAGGCAGCCCAATGTTCGCGTCTGTGGGCCGGAATGGGTCAGCGGCAAGAAGGCCCAGCTCGCCACCGCGTCGTCATCTACTTAGCGCCAGCGAGCGATGGAGAGGGCATCAATGATGAGATAGCAAAAGCATCACGCTTCCTTCTTCCTCTCTCTCTCTCTATCTATCTCTCCTACCTCTCTGTTCTTAGTTGTTCGTGAGATCGGATCGAATATTGTAACCAGACTGGTTGGTTGATAATTCCAATCAGTAGTTGGTTGCTAACATAATTATAGGAAAACCGACCGAATGCTGGGTAGTGATGGCCAAATGGGCCGGGCCAAACGGGCAGGCATGAAGCACGCAATTTTTGGCCCGGCCCGAGCACGGCACGGCCCGACGAATTTCGGTCCCGGGCCGGCACACACGGCCTGATTAAGATTTAATAAATATATTTTTAGTTTTAATGTGTACAACTAGTGGTCTTAATCTTGTGGTAAGTGAATTCTTTCTTATCTAAGAGGTCTTAGGTTCAAGTCTCCTTACTACCACCTATTTTTGCACTATTTAACACTAGATTGCTTAAAAAAAATAATAAATAGGCAGAAATTTAAATAGGCTTGCCGGGCTAATCGGGTCGGCCCGGCACGATCACGGCACGGCCCTATTGCAATTACGTGCTAGGCCGGCCCGAAATGCAAACGGGCCGTGCCTTTTCGTGCCCGGGCCGGGCCGTGCCGGGCGGCCCGTTTGGCCATGACTAATGCTCGGTGTCTGCGCACCAATTCAGCCCAACTCAAAGACCAAACTCCCAACAACGGCTCGGCCCAATTCGAGTCACGGCAATGCCCCTCCCCCTCTTCCTCCTCCACTGCCTCTCCGGCTACGGCCCCTCCCCCTCTTCCTCCTCCACATGGCGTCGCCGCCTCCGGCTCCCGCGGCGGCCAGGCCTAACAGCGTGTTCGTATACGGGACGTTGATGGCAGAGGAGGTGGTGCGCATCCTACTCGGCCGCGTCCCGCCCTCCACCCCCGCGCTCCTCCCCAACCACCAGAGGTTCAGCATCAAGGGCCGGGTCTACCCGGCTATCCTGCCCGTCCAGGGCAAGCAAGTGAACGGAAAGGTCCGTACTTGCCCTTAATTTACTTCACGCGTGTTATCACTCACGACAGCAGACACGTGTTTGTGCAAATGTGCGATGCAACAGAGAGACGATGTTTCTATTTGTTGTTGCCTCTGTGATCTGTCCAGGTTTTCAAGGACCTCACTGACAGGGAGCTCGAAGTGTTCGACATATTTGAGGACGAGGAGTATGTGAGGAAAACTGTTGAGGTCTCACTGACCGTGAGTGCATTTCAATCCAGGCATTCTTTTCTTTAGATTATTAGTTGCGTGGTTCAGCTGAAGATGGTTTGGAATTTTCAGGATGCATCGGAGAAATTATTTGTCTATGCGTACATATGGGGAAATCCAAGTGATCCTGACCTCTACGGTGAATGGGATTTTGAGGTGAGAACGTTGGGACAGACATTCGTGTTTCGATATGGCACTACAATCCACATTAACACCATCTATTTGTGGTCTCCAGGAATGGAGGAATGTGCATTTGAAGGATTATCTTGAAATGGCCCAAGAATTTATTGATGAACTGGAAAAATCCGAATCGAAACCGTGAAACCAGCAAATCATTGTCTTGGAAGGAAGAATCCGCCTTGAAATGCGTATGCGCATTGTTCAACTGGTTCTCCCTTGATCTGTAAACTAGATCCTTACAAAATTGCTGTAGAATCTGTATTGTAGCTTTGCCTTTTGTGCTCAGACTAGAGGAGTACCAAGTGTGCAACTATACATTTCTATTGTCTTTTTGGATCAGATGATGTTACATGAGCTATTTGCCTGTGAATAAATTGCCATTTGTTTTCAGCCAGTTTGTGCGGTGCTGTCGTGATAAGGTGTCAGCTTCTTAGGTGTCACTGGTGACGTTGATATGTAGAAAGAGGTTTATTGACGTGGGGATTTGTGAGGAATACTTGCCATATTCAACAACCTCCAAAATATCCAGCAATAGAGAGGTCCATTTCAGATTTATTGCTCAACTTCCACAAAAGTTGATAAAGGAAAAACAACGGGGAGAATATAATAAGGACGTGCATTCTCTGCAATAATGAGAACCATGTTGCCATACTAAAATGGGACATTCGCATTAGAAAATATTGAACAGTAGAACCTCATAGACTTGCTTCAGCAGTTTTTGAATTGAGATTGATTATCTGATTATTATCTTAATGGGGTATCATGCAACTCCAGTAGCTATTCCGTACAGATGCTCTTAACTCAATACATTATCTTCAGATTTGCCTAACTCCTAGTCTGAAGTTCAGATTTGCCTAACCCTGTCTTAAGTCTCAATACTCAGCAGTTCTAGGTAAGTTCCATTTCTCATCCCTCCTCTGTTTTAACAGCGAGCATTACTGCATATATATCCAAGAGATAACATAATATGAGGAGCATTTGCACTCCCAGTTATAAAAGTTGAGATCTCTACCACATTCTTCGTTGCATATTTTTCCCTGGTCATAATTTTGTCGCTGACTTGATATTGGTGTCTTTTTGCATCCATAATTCTCATCTGCGCATTTATGAATATATCATTATGAAACCTAATAAACAATTAACACAGGGATGAATAAATAGACTGGAAAATGAACTGTGTACGCACCTGTAATCAGGTCACTCAAATTGTTCATAGAAGCTGATTGAAGGATTGCCAGGATTCTGGTCACAGCGAGGCTTCCAGGCGTTCCCACCATCTGAGCTGCTGCAAGCCTGGTTTGACAGGGCATTGTTCCCCAAGTCACCATCTAAGCTCATTTGTTGCACTTCTTGAGGAGATAGGATCCTAATGCACCTCACGCAGTTCACAAATTCCCTGTATAATCCATGTCAGAATTGTGTTATTATGATAACAAGTGGAAAACTTCATTTATCACAATCAGTGCACTAACAGACCTTATGAGCACTAGGATATAGTTATATTTAACTAAACAAATAGGACACAAGCTCATTTCTGTTCACATATATGCATTTTGACTTATGTTAGCATCTTGAAGCAACTGTATCCCACAATTGTAAACAATAAAAAGCCTCTTTATTTGGCATTCTGACAATCTTTATTTCTTGACAACTATTTGAGAGTGAAAATTAAAATGTGCACAAGTGGAAAGACGAACTTACTCCCATGGGTCATCACCGAGTAGTAGAATGTCATCCTCATGATCCTTGTAGACCAGCTTCCAGCCTATTCTTTGTCGGTCCTCAAGTTGGCCCTCTATACCAAACATGCGGGCCAAAGCGTGCTTCAATTCTTCGTATCCAGAGAACCTACCAATGTCAATGGACCGTCCTACAGCTCCACGTTTGTATACCTACAATATTTAGGTTACGATCACATCTGAAACAATGAATGGCTACATTGAAGAAGTCACGTGCTCAACAGTTTATGGCTTGAAAGCACGCATGGTTATAGGAGGTCCTAGTTCCTAAATGTTCTTTCCTTGAGAAATGAGAAGCTTTCAAAGCTTTATGTGACCACCTCATCCACTATACAAACATATGTCATGCGTCCAGATCTCATATGACTCACCATTTCAAAATTGTGTGACCATTAGCAGATTTGTCAATTCATCAGTACTGATCTGAAGTTAACTAAATTTTTACTACTCTCTCCTTGAACTTCTTCATGCGTGAATTTTCACCAGTTTGAGAGTACCTACTTTATATTAGATCTACTCATATCTGCACCAATATTTCATCTACTATCATTTCCCTTCTTTAAGTAAAGCATAACTGTTCAATAATTAAATAAATGAGCTGAAAAAATATACTGCTTGAATGTTATACTACTGAAAGGCCGAGTATGTAAAGGAGAAGTGCAAACCTTTGTGAATGTCCGCATTCTCTGTGGTGGAGGTGCAGAGGGCCATGAATTTCTGTTTAACAAGGCACCATCGTTGATTGCAGAATCAATGGAATTAAAAGCTATATCGGACTGAGCGAATGACTGTGAAACCATGGAGGTTGATATCTCTTGCTGAGCATCCTTTTGCATTCTATAATTATTCTCAGCATCAGTTGCCATATGATTCTGACACTTCACAGGATTAAGTGCACTTACCAACAAGCCTTCCGTTTCCATAGGAAAAGCTGGCGGGCCATCATTGTTGATCCCAAAGAAGGGACTGTTAGTTGGATCGACCGCTTGAATTTCCACATCTGGAAGTGCGTCTTTGAAAATTGGCTGCTGATTGAAGTTAGAAGTGGGAAAGCTTTGGTGCAAAAGTCCATCTGTCTGTGCAGGCCACAATGAAGTTGCTGATGAAGCTGTTTCCAAGTTGTCTATTGACGGCACAATGCTCACAAGATTTTCAGGACTCATCCTACCAGTGGGAGACTTCGTGGTGATCATACTCTCCTGCACATTATGGTTTAGTTTTGACAATTCCTTGATCATTATTGGAGTTGCTATTAAAGCTTCAGCAGAGGTTGTAATTGACATCAAAGCAGTTGATTGTGCCATCTTTTCTGTGTTGATCTTGCAATGCTCGTTTCTGCCAATAGTTGGGTGTGCTAGACTTCCATTAGCTGTGGAAGGTGATGTTGAGCAAGAAGGAACTTCTTCACTAATCACAGACTGTGCAGCAACCCTAATCATGGGGCTTCCTGCTGTTGAAACAACATGGGTCGATGAGATTGGTGGAAAGGCAACATCTGACACGTCTGCAAGCACAACTTGTTTCTGCAAAAGCTTCTGCTGTTGATCTTGCTTCACTATTGGTGGCGCCGGTGAAGCATGCAGTGAAACTTTGCTATCTTGCTGAGGTATCATACGCTGCTGGGAAAGTGAATGTGAACTCGGCAACTGTTGTTGCATGTCCAAAAGTAATTTCTGTTGTTCATGGATTAGCGGTAATCGTGAAAGTGTAACTGCTGGCTGTGAAATGAGTGACTGCTGCTGTAGTTTCTGTAATAGCTGTAACTGAAGTTCCTGGTCAGATAGTTGAGTCTGCTGACCAGCCAGATTGACTAGCTGACTAGGGAAGTTATTTAGCTGCTGCGGGTTCTGTTGCTGCTGCCTCTGCAGTTGCTGGAGTATAAGCTGCTGTTGTTGATGGAGATGCAGATTTTGGTCCTGCTGTTGATGGGAAAGAAGCAGCGGCTGGCTGCTGGTCCCTTGCTTGTTCTTAGTTGGAGATGGTTGCTGCTGCTGCACCGGATTCTGGAAAACTACCTGGGCCTGGACAAGATTAGTTTGATCCTGGCTCAAAGGAATTGCTTGGTTCGATGAGTGCTGTTGCCTCTGTTGGCTGGCAGCATCTTGCTTTTGTTCTTGTTGATTGACGATGGCATCAAGTTGATTAAGTGGAAGTGCTCCTTTGGACAACTCATTGGTACCTTGCATTTGCTGAGGGAGCTTGGGAGCACTAAGCTGCACGCTGTTTTGTTGCATAAGATGGTTCTGCATATATAACTGCCTTGCAAGCTCGGTGGCACCAATATTTTGCATGGCAGGGTTACTTAGAGAGCGAAGGTAATCAGACTGTATCCCCATATTAGCAAATGAGGAGCTCTGCTGCTTGTTCATGTTCATCCACTGAACCAAGCTCAGACCAGGCATTGTGGTGTTCTGGGTCTGAGCGTCCTTTATGCAGATCTCCTCACTAAGCCAAGGCATCGCCCTCTTAAAAAGGTTTTCAATCTCCGATGACTCATCATCTGTCAATTCAAATATAAAAATGAATCACATAAATACTAAAGCACTGTCATTGTGATATACAGTTTGCACTGCCGATCGAGACCTAGAACATGGATATTGACAGACTGAACAGCTTTATCGCATAGACTTTCATATGCAGATCTCTCTATTGTTAGCCATAGAAGACCAGTTCTTGTTCTAGATTATGTGTGCCTAATGGCATACTTTGTGTGTGTGTGTGTGTGTGTATATATATATATATATATAT
>LAPY01000131.1:268726-288804 GCA_000970635.1 Eragrostis tef | reverse complement strand
ACGCTACTTGCTCTGGCGGCGGCGGCGCTAGCTGCGCAGCTCGGCCGACAACGCGAACAGCAGCGCACGGCGACCAAGGACCTTGCGCCAGAGAGGAGAGAGGAGTCGAGCTGCCCGGGCTGGTTGGTGCGTCGTGTGCCGCGCCTCGGGAGCTAAGTAAAACGAAACGCTCCTCCTTGTTTTGCTCTTTTTCCGCGTCTTGTTGCGGCGAGAGGAGAGCGAGGGGGGATGGTGGGAAGAGTCCTGCAGCTCTTGCTCTGCTCAGCCGCGCCTCTGACTTTTTGTAGCGTCTTTGAATTGCTTTTTGGAAAAATATACTAATTTCTTCTCCCGGTAAAACTGTTCCATACTGAATTGTTTATTTCAACAAGCCCTGTTTTTAGTTTTGTTAGATTCAACCAACAATAGTTGTTATAGTGCTATGACAACGAGTTTACATGTGAGAAAGATATCGATGGCTTTTCACACTCAGGAAGAGATGTTCGGATAATTTAGAACCACAAATATAGATCGGAGCGGATTTACCTCTAATTTGGTAGAGAGGTGGGAATTTTAAATTGGAAGCTAGCTTTGTGTCATTTTGTATGCGTGATCAACTCAGCAGTTGATACTCCTATGTAACAATCACTTAATTTTTCTATTTAGACACTAATTAATAATTATACATCCAATTATTGAAGATACTTACTTTTTTGGAGTTCCAAGATACATTACAGTTATTTGACTTCAGTTTCATTTCTTCACTTGTATGACGTCCTCTTTTAACACATTTTTTTACAAGATCATCCAATACTAAAGTTGGTGATATAATATTTGCATGACATAACGACAAAAGGCTTTAAACGTCGATGGGTGTATGGAACCGAAACCGACTGCCCATTTCTTCATGTTTTTCTAAGTTTTTGATTTTTCACCGTCTCTAAGTATTAAACTTAAGTATTACTTCATTTTTAAGTATTACATCAAGAAATCCACCTTCCTTAAAATTGTTTCAGTAGGCACCTCTAGCCATATAATTTTATACAATCGGCATTTGTGATGATTAATATATTAATAGCCAAAAATTGGTGCGATGAGACGTCAACTGAAAAGGAACAAGTGTCTTTTTTTTTATCTCCTGATGCTTTCCTAGTATAGTCTCTAATAATTCTAAAACGAGGGGATGTGGACGATGGGGTGAATTACAGAACAATGCACGCGAGAGGGGTCGAGCAAGTACGGAGTAGTTCAACACTACCTAGAAAAAGACCATTTCACTCTTGAGACATGACGTACTTCCATGAAATTAGGGCGAGGAGATAAGACCGGCCGGGGGCTTGTAGTTTAAACATTCCCGTTAGTACTAATCTGCAAGGTAGGGGAATGTTTGCTTGGTGGCGCGCACGTGTCGTCACCCACCGGCGAACTCGATCGGAGGGCTGGAGTCCACCCTTCCTTCCAAGAAAGGGCGAGGAGCCAACAAGCCCCACAGCACCCCCAACTCGATCGGAGGAGTACTTCACATTTGCACGGAAACGAGTCGAGATCGCGTATCGTACGTGAGTTCCACGTCACACACGCACACTCTCAATGCAGCTTTCGAGCTTTGGAGTACTTTCCAGCCGGGAGGGAGAGAATAGGAGTGCGCTGATTTGGCATTACCGTTATTAGTCGCGGCGGCGGGGAGGCGTAGCGTATGATTGTGCGTAATTAGCTGGGGGCGGGTCCAGCTAAGTACAAGTAAGCCTGTGGTCGTAACTAGTACAGGGACAGCCCGCCCGTCCGCGTCAGCCACCGCGCGTCGCGAGCTTTGCCGGCTTTCTTTCTGTGTCGTTTGTTTGGTGACCCCTGGTCAGTAGTGTCGACGAGGGCTGCTGCATGCGGACGTGTCGAGTTGTGAGCTGTATGTACCAAAGCGAGCTCGGGGCTGCATGCATCTCGCTTTCACAGCTTCAGTTTGGGTTGTGTTAGGGCACCCACAGTGGTATAGACAACTGCTGTCTGTGAGTGTCTTGATTGATGCACACAGACAATAAAATAGACAGCTTGTATAATGGATTGTCTTTTAGTCTGTCTATATACAATTTAATTCATGCATGAGATCACAAAATAAAAAGATCAAGTATGAATTTAATCTTGTACACCATATTGTTGCTGTACGAATGCATGATTTATGTCGTTTGCCAAAAAAATGGCAAGGTCTAGATTAAAGAAAAGAGCATCCGACCTTATCTTCTTCGTGAGAGGAGTACTCCCTCCGTCCCAAAATAGTTGTCACTGGACATCATGTTTGACCCTTCGTCTTATTCAAAAAAAATATTTAAATATAAAAACAAATATGTCATGATTAAAAGATATTCAATGATAAATCAAATTGTAAAAAGATAAATAAGATTTGCGTAAAAATTTTGAATAAGACGAGCGGTCAAAAAAGTCAACAGCGACATCTATTTTGGGACAGAGGGAGTACTACTGTTCTCTGCTCGCACTCAACCGCAAGTACAGTTTTTTGCGGTCACAAACTCCTCTTAAAACCACCTGACTACCCAGCGCTGCCAGCCGTGGGCCCCAGAGACTCCATACGTGTCTAGTCGTTTAAAAAAAAGCATAGATTCCAAACTGAATTTTTAAATTGTGATCTGATTACACCGTTGCGTTCGTTACGACGAAGCCTTCGAAACTAGACCCCACTTAACTAGTTTTTGAATTTTTTTAAAAAATAAAAAAAAGAGGAATAAAAAAATTAGAGCAACAAATAAAAAAGTTGGACAACAAATAAAAATGTTGCAGCAACGAACAAAGAAAGTTAGACAAAACAAATTAAAAAGTTGGACAACTAAATAGAAAAGTTTTAGGAACAAATGAAAAAGTTGGCCGACCAAACAGAAAAGTTTTAGGAACAAATGAAAAAGTTGGCCGACCAAACAGAAAAGTTTTAGGAACAAATGAAAAAGTTGGCCGACCAAACAGAAAAGTTTTAGGAACAAATGAAAAAGTTGGCCGACCAAACAGAAAAGTTTTAGGAACAAATGAAAAAGTTGGCCGACCAAACAGAAAAGTTTTAGGAACAAATGAAAAAGTTGGCCGACCAAAATAAAAAGTTGCAGCAACTTTTTTAGTGTCGATTTTTTTTGCCGAAACATATTCAAGTAGGGTCTAGTTTCGAAGATCTTATCACAAAAAACGCAGTGGTGAAATCGGTTTTTCATTTGGATCCACAGTTTGCACTCTATGAATTTTTTAGTTCGAGTGACTAGATGACGTCGGCATGGTCCCACCAGACAATAAGACTCAACCAACTATCCTGATCTCACGTGGGGACGCGGTGTCCGACAGCGTGTCCTTTTTGTTTTTGGATTGACCGTTCGCGAGTGCTGTTTGCGATAACCCGCTAAATAGATAAACCCGTGTGGAGCATCAGCCGGCAACAAGGAGTTCGAGCTCGCGAGCTGCGCTGTCGGGCAAGGAGCAACTCTATCGAGGTCTGCATTGTGCATCAACCATCAGATGGGCAGCTGGAGCTCGCGTCGCGTCATGCGATGGCTGGGCGAGGTGGAGCTCGAGCTCGAGCCCATGTTGTGCGGCGAGCAGCAGACAAGGAACTTGGTCCAGTGCTCGCTATGCACAGGGCCACCGGCCAAATCAAAGCTCGACGGAGAAAATCTGGCGGAGAATTGCCGCATGAGATCGAGTAAAGCCGTCGTTTGCTGAGGACGATGGCCACAGCAGAAATCGGGTCGTCGATTTAGCATGGGAGCACGAGCCATGGGCGTCGTCTCGTGAGGCGACGGTCCTGCTCTCTTTTCTCATTTAATCTTGTACACGTAGGCTAAAAACGCTGAGGTGCCATCAAATAGACAGCACATTAATTAGCGTTGTGGGTGCCCTTAGTGATCGAGCCGATCATACCGAGAAGAACCCAACCGGCGGCCCGCTGAGCCCGGCCCGGCCCTGCACTTGCGTGGCTGACGACGAATCGCTCGCTGCAGGCCTGCTGCTGCCTACTGGGTCGAACGAACTGGGCGGGCGAAGCGACGGAGGAAGAAAGAGCAGCATGGAATGATTGACGGGACGTGGGCTGCAGGCGGAGTGCGTCCGACAGCATTTCGCGGCCGCCGTGGTGCCTCCTCGCCGGGGGACACCACCCCCCGCTCGCCGGCTTTCCAGACCACCCCTTGCTTGTCCACGCACGCATGAAGCATGACATGCGTGCTGCGAGTCCGTCGTTCGCCTGCGCCGCGCCGGCCATTTCGTCACGCGCGCGCGAGGCCAGAGAGAGAGAGAGAGCCTGCGATCATGGAACAGAATAACCAACGCCTCGATCCACGCGGCGGCGCTTTGCGCGTTCAGCCCTTGTTCCTCGTCGTCGTACGACTGCAGGACGAGAAGGAGTATTTTATTGCAGCTAGGAGCCATAGGTCCTGCACAGGGCCTCGTTGTTTGCGTCAGCATGCCCTGGTTCCTTCTCTAGGAGCCGCGGGGGGGGGACAAGAAAGCTGCCCAGCTTTGCTGTTGGAACCCCTCTCCCAAAAGAAAAATTTCCTCAATGAAAAGAAAATGTTCCTTTATTAGAAGATGCCATGGAAAGTTCACCGGTTGCTAGGCACGGGGTTAATTGAGTGGTGAACAAACAAACGGTGGGCAGCTATGTGTTGGTGGTGAAATTTGGTGCTAACCCTATGCACTCAACAGTCTCAACTCGTTACCAGGACATGCACTGGATAGGCCCACATGTCTGCCGGCCACAACTCGTTACTTACGGCTAAAGGCATGCAGGAGAACACAATTAAGAGTCTGTTTGGTATGGCTCTAACTCTGAAATCCATACAAGAGCTGAAGTTTGTAAAATGGATTAAAATATTTTAGTTTTAATTTCAAACAAAAAGAAAATGACTCAACAAAAAATCCTTAATTTATTTACAGCTCCAGCTCTACAGATTTACGAAGCTAGCTATGAACAGCTCCAAAAGCTCTACAAAATTTTTTAGAGCTGGAGTCATGCCAAGCACCCCAACTCCTGTGGCGGATTTGCGTTCTCTCGCCATCGATCCATTTCCGGCTGCCAGCCCCGTCCTTTGGTCGCCTCAATCAACAGAAGAGTGAATCAAAGTCTACTGCATCACCTCAGCAGACACATGGAGTGGGAGTAGAAAACGTGTGCAGACAAGTGCCTATTTTCGGATGCAACAATGAACCACGTCAACATGTTAGGATTAGGAACAGCCCACATTCTTCCTACTATACATATGACGGTAATACTACTAGTACTCGATATTTACCAAATATACCGAGAACTGAAAGGTTGGTTCACTTTGTTGTCCTCTAAAAATGTTTATAGTTTGGGCCCCTTCTCTAAAAATACCACTGTACTCGTAGCTACTCCATCAAGCAAGCAACGGCAACGCCCACTATAACCAATAGTGATCATACCGCTGGGTGACGCAGCAAGTTGTAGCTGTTCCAACACCAACAGTCTCCGCTTTGCGTGCTCTACGACTTCACTCCTCACATATTTACCGTCTCCTTGCTTCGTGCTTCTTCTGCTACTACTGTCTCAGAAAAAAAAAGTGATATTCTAGGATGCACTGGCAATTAAGAATCATCATTCCTACAAATTTCGTGCGCGTAAAAGTTCATGATTCTCCACCATTCTCTGCAACATATACTGCAGAGAATACATAGGAGTGTGTAGGAGTAGTACTTAAAAAGTTTGCCATTTAAAAAAAAAAGAAGGTACTTAAAAAGTTTGTGATTGTGATTACAAATCTTGCTAACCGATGTTGTAACAGCTGCTTCAAACTGCCGACACGATCATTCAGCCGGCGGAAACACAGTGCGGGAAAAGGATGGACCCTCTTATCTTGATAACCAGTCTTGGTTGCAGTCAAGTCACACTGGCCGCCACAGCTTGCGTAGCATACAAACAGTACTCGATCTTGAGATGACTTATGTGACTGCATGTTGAGAAAACTTCACGGTTGATAAGGATGCCAACAGAAGTGGCTACTACTTCAACAGGCATCCAGAGTTGTGAGGCTCTGAGCGCGTGCCGACATGTTTGTTTATTTGTTAGTATTACAGTCTCGTAATATCCGCAGAACTTGTTCCTAGAGCTGCATGATGATTCGTCACAACGTACACCAGTAGTCTCTGTGTAGAACATGTTGTGGATGTTATCCTGTCAAAATTGTCCTTTACTCACAGGATTTGGATAAGCACATTTATTATTTC
Source organism: Eragrostis tef (assembly GCA_000970635.1). NCBI lineage: Eukaryota > Viridiplantae > Streptophyta > Magnoliopsida > Poales > Poaceae > Eragrostis > Eragrostis tef. The sequence goes on along the minus strand of LAPY01000131.1, from coordinate 282,594 downwards.
CCCTCTCCTAAACTCTAATTGTCATGTATAGGAAACTTTCTCCTGGAAGGAAGACGACAGTGATTTAGCTCGAGTGGTGTCATCTCATGCTTGCCATGAAAACAGCACTAGCAGCAACAAATTGGCTTTATTCTCTTTCACCGCTAGGATATGATCTAGGATTCCTTTTCCCCTCTAAGCAGAATCAACTGACCTTGCGTCTCCTCATTGGATGGCCCCAGCAATGTTAAAACTGGAAAAATTAAACATCGGAACTAAAAAAAAAGGACCAGATGCACGAATTGGCATTGAACAGAGATGTGGAAGTCACAATGGATTGATTCCAGGCTCTTGATAGGTACTTCCAGCCCCGGTTCATGCATATGGTTAGGGCACATAATTGGCACTGCTCACCTAGCAAATGTGTTCTACTACTTTGGAAGGTACCTTGCAGCGGCACGCCGGCACCAAACGAGTTATCTCCAGAGTATGCTCCAGCTTTAGATCCTTCCTGGCTTCCATTGGTTTTGGCAGGTTTCTTGAGATGGACATTACACGGAGAGGCTGGCCCATGTCCAATTAAGACCAGGCCCAGCCAATAATCACCCCTACCCGGCAAGCTTCTATCCTGTGTAGGACCTGCTCGTTGATGGTTGAGCCTAACAGTTTGGACCTTGTAAAAGCTTTTGCCTTCCCTTTTTGGTGGGGGTGCTGACAGATGTACCTGCTTCCGTTGTGAAAGCGCCATTCATCAATCAGCAGCAAGATGTACTTGCAGTAGTGCCACAACATAAGAACAATTTGGAAATGCTTTCCGTGCCAGATTTAATGAACCAGTTGCCCCAGTGCTAGAAAAATTTCTGGCATCAGTTTACTAGTTTACTAGCAGTGTTTCTGGGCGACAAACAACCTACAGCTAATCAAGTGGTCAACTAACTAACTATTCATATCACACACTGACCTTACAAAGGATTAGTCAGGCTCCTCGCCAAAAAAAAAAAGGATTAGTCGGGCTCAAATCATCCAGCAGCTGCCTGCTGCTGTGAAAGTAGCCCGTGCTTCCCTGCGTCTTTGGATCTTTCCTGGGCTGTGCGACGTGCCATCCAATGACAAGATTCTAAATGACGCACAGCTCTTTACCTGCTAATCTTGCAACGCCAGGTTGTTTGCTTCTGCTGTCTGACATGATCGCAAGTTATTTCGCTGCAACTCGACGAAGCCACTGGTTGCTGATGGCTACCTGATGTTCTGCATCCAATAGTTGAAGTCGGTGGCTGCCGCAGATCCATCAGAATTCAGATCAATGGCTGGGAAGAAGCGGTACGCCCTGCAGCATACCAATCTGTGCCAGCCTCAAGATATGATAGCTGGTGACATTCCAAGGTGGTCTACTATTAAGATTTCTAGTTGCTCGAAATTCTTATTAGTCACCACTAATTAAGTTCTGGTAAAAAAAAGAGTGACCACTCAAAAAACAAACTGAAGTACCAGGCTGCTCCATCAAACTGTCAACTTTGTGTGAATAGGCACACCGTGCAAGCTCTACACTTCTACAACCCTAATTCAAAGATATTAGTTCTGGATAACTTCTGCTGCCATCTTGCAGGGTCGATGCCGAAGCGAGTATTAAAGCAGCAGCAGGCTTCGACAGCCCCGGCTTTCCAGACCATGACCCAGGATGCCAACTGCATCGAATTTCATCATCTTTGTTTTCTTTTCCCATAGAACGTGCGACACACTTATTTCATTAAAGGCATTTTACCACAAGAATTACAGAAGTTTACTAGTGGCACTGCAAATCTAGAGTGCCGCAACAAGTGCTTATTTGTGACATTACTATACCATCATCTTTATTCTATACTCAGTAATGATCACGCCATGAACGTGCCGTATCCAGGTGCATGCAAGTCTTCGCACAATCCCTGCCACAGCTGAATTCTTCGTTCAGTCAGAAGTCTATGTGGATCGCCGGCGAATCTTCAAGTACCCAAATTTGCCAGCACCTGGAGATGAGCCCTCGAAAACAATTGGTAGGTATCCAGTAGCTGCTTTGTATCTTTTCTGAATCTGAAAGGGCCCAATATAAGTCAATACGATAGCACACCATGATCTTAATCAGCAAGCGCTATGCATGTGGGAAAACTTTAGTCTGACCACGATTGATGCGCTTACAGATTCAAGCCTTTTGATGGGCATCACTAGTCGAAAATAATATCTATAAGCTCACCTCGAAGATCTCTTCGCTGCTTCTCAGGCAATTTTTCCCAATCACACAAACTTGCTCCAAACAGACTAGGACCTCCTCCTCGTGAAGTCTTCCTGTGCTGGATTTCTTGTACTAGATTGACGAGCCTATCGGTACCATCAGAGCCAAGCCCACAAGCGCTGTAGCTGTAGTGGCACTGTCCTCAAAGAGAAAAAGAAGGTGCCGTAAATAATGGCACATTTGATAAATTTTACTTTTGACATTCGTATGATTAGTGGTTAACCTTATAATTTGTTAAAATAAATATTTCGTTTAGATGTATGATAAATAGAAAATCATGGACATTAACTATGGAAAATACCTGGTACATAAGTTCTCCAAGGGCCGAAAGTTGCTCATTTGTCTTGGCTGCTGTTAACAATGCTTTGAAGGCCTACATACCAGAAGCATATAACTTGTCAGAAATAGAGTTAGAAGGGAAGGATCTTATAAGAAAGATGATTCTTGTTCAGAAGGAACTTTAAGCAAATACAATTCCAAAAAACATGTTATGACTTAACAAACTATTTTATATGAAGGGAGAGGAGAAATATATAGACAACGTGATTTCAAGAAGTCAAACCTCAACTCGGAAATTCTCATATATGGGATGTCTGGTAGGAGCCTTCACACTGTAAGACCGTTTTGGGTCGATTACTGTTACAGTGTCATTATGATCCCCAAACTTCTTCAAAAATGCATCCCCAGTTATGATCTCCGGAAGATCTTTCGCGTAAACAGCTTCATATCTGAACTTGAAGGATTAACGTAAGAAACTGAAAAACACAGAACATGCAAGCAGCATGATGATCTTTGCTAATTGGAATGAACGATACCGATGAGGTGGTAGGTTGCATAAATATTCCATAGATGCTTCATTTTTCAGAAGATCTACACCGTGTTCCTCATACTCGTCAGGATTTGCGTCCTCTGAATGCATAGGTACACATGAGGGCAATGACTCTGAAAGTAGGTCAGATGCAGCACACTTAATCATCTTGCGGCCCATGTACGTGCCTACTCTTACAGACCCATAATCAGTGCCACCAACACTGCATAACTCAAGAAAAGTAAAATCAGCTCACTCATCCAGTCAACAAATATAATGAACAGGTTATTCAGAGAACAGGCTCAATCAGGAATTCATCTACCTATGCCGTATCCCAGAGTCAAGACCCCAAAATCTTATATGAGTTGGAATGCTGACCAGCTCTTTTACTTCAGCAGGCTGCAGAAAGATTTGAACCATTAGGAAGATAGCATAGAACAAAACCGAGGAATGATTTGATCTGACAGATACTCTTAATTCTTACTAACCTGGCAAACCATTGCAAGGAGTTTGTTAGCTTCTCCACAAGCAGATGTCATTTGGTCCATCACACCACAAGGAGCACCAGCCTATCGGTACCATCAGAGCCAAGCCCACAAGCGCTGTAGCTGTAGTGGCACTGTCCTCAAAGAGAAAAAGAAGGTGCCGTCAATATGGTACAGTTGATAATGTTACTTTGGACATTCGTATGATTAGTGGTTAACATTATAATTTGTTTAAATAAAGATTTCGTTTAGATGTACGACAAATAGGACATTAACTATGGAAAATACCTGGTACATAAGTTCTCCAAGGGCCGAAAGTTGCTCATTTGTCTTGGCTGCTGTTAACAATGCTTTGAAGGCCTACATACCAGAAGCATATAACTTGTCAGAAATAGAGTTAGAAGGGAAGGATCTTATAAGAAAGATGATTCTTGTTCAGAAGGAACTTTAAGCAAATACAATTCCAAAAAACATGTTATGACTTAACAAACTATTTTATATGAAGGGAGAGGAGAAATATATAGACAACGTGATTTCAAGAAGTCAAACCTCAACTCGGAAATTCTCATATATGGGATGTCTGGTAGGAGCCTTCACACTGTAAGACCGTTTTGGGTCGATTACTGTTACAGTGTCATTATGATCCCCAAACTTCTTCAAAAATGCATCCCCAGTTATGATCTCCGGAAGATCTTTCGCGTAAACAGCTTCATATCTGAACTTGAAGGATTAACGTAAGAAACTGAAAAACACAGAACATGCAAGCAGCATGATGATCTTTGCTAATTGGAATGAACGATACCGATGAGGTGGTAGGTTGCATAAATATTCCATAGATGCTTCATTTTTCAGAAGATCTACACCATGTTCCTCATACTCGTCAGGATTTGCATCCTCTGAATGCATAGGTACACATGAGGGCAATGACTCTGAAAGTAGGTCAGATGCAGCACACTTAATCATCTTGCGGCCCATGTACGTGCCTACTCTTACAGACCCATAATCAGTGCCACCAACACTGCATAACTCAAGAAAAGTAAAATCAGCTCACTCATCCAGTCAACAAATATAATGAACAGGTTATTCAGAGAACAGGCTCAATCAGGAATTCATCTACCTATGCCGTATCCCAGAGTCAAGACCCCAAAATCTTATATGAGTTGGAATGCTGACCAGCTCTTTTACTTCAGCAGGCTGCAGAAAGATTTGAACCATTAGGAAGATAGCATAGAACAAAACCGAGGAATGATTTGATCTGACAGATACTCTTAATTCTTACTAACCTGGCAAACCATTGCAAGGAGTTTGTTAGCTTCTCCACAAGCAGATGTCATTTGGTCCATCACACCACAAGGAGCACCAACCACACGGTTCTCAACCTGCATGGTTCAACAATAACTGACTCACAATCAGAGTGTATAATGAACTGATGAACCGTTTAACAGAGAACTGTACCTTCTGACAGAGTAAAGCAAGATCTCTTGGAGCAATATTTAAACCTACAATCAAGAACAGAATATGAGTTGATGACATTTATGATTCAACATACTCAGATTAAGTTGAACATGAAGAGGTGAAACATCTCCCGAAGAGATTTAAAAACTCAAGTCAAAATTATTTTAACTATATGAGACATCTGGTGGTATGCTAACCATAGGCAGCAGCAATAGCAGACATAGTAGCTACTTCCACTGATGCAGAAGAGGAGACACCTTTGCCTTCAGGGACAGATGAAGAAACCTGAGGATTTGATCAAGATATTATGGACGAGATGTACAGATGTTCCAGTTACAAGTGACTAACAGGTGAAAACCTAACTCATAACAAGCATTGTATAAGAAAAAAGGGTAAAAAACTATGACATCCAATTGTTAATCGATAAATGAAAAAGGTGACAACAGATGCAATTTTGCATTTTTACGAATTGTGATTGCATTTTTCATGAAAGAGAATAAAAAGGATCAATACTGACCAAAATGCTCATGCTGTCTGTGAAGCGCACTCCTAGCTCAGTCATCAACACAAGGACAGTACCAGCAACATAGGCTGCCCACCTGAGATGAAGTAGTTTCGCTAAATATGAATACACATACAGGTTGACAATTATAGAAGAAAAACAGAACGCATGTCTTACTTTTGGGATGGGTCCAGAGAAAAATATTCTTTTGCCTTATCATAGGATATTGGTTTGTCACCATCCATAAAATCAGAGAGGTCCATGTCGAAAGTTGGTGCACGGTTACTTAATTCAGAACCAAATGATACCTGCCCAAACATATTTAAGAACACCCAGTTACCTGAATGAGCATATTAGACATTCAACTACGCATTTTGCCCTGACCAGCCAAATATGAAAGAGTTGAAACAACTTCATGGATAAAAGACTGTTTTTAAAAAAAAAGATAACAAGACTCAGAAATTCAAGGATTACAACATACAATTTGTAACACTGGTACTGCTACTCCCTTAGCTAGTTGTCTAGCTTGTGTATGCTTCCATTGCTTCTGCTTGATTGGATCACTTCTCTGAACAGCAACATGACACGCCTCTCGAATTGGCATCTAGTAATTGGACCAACTTAATGTCAATCACACATGCAGATAAATAAAAGTCTTAAATGTTACTCAGCTATCAGCTTCAAAAAAAAATGTTACTCAGCTATTAGATCAATTCCTTACAGATTCTAATTCATAAAAAATCTAATCTATGAAACAACACCATTTGCTTTTGCAAGAACTTACCTGCAGTACAAGACTACCTGAATAATCTGCAATACCACCCATGACATCTAATCGTCCCGGTGCTCTTGCAACATATATTTCCTCCTATGAAATAAAAATCATTCAATAGCAACGTTTTTGAATTCCCCTCCAAAAGTAGCGCTTTTGAATTGTGTTCAACAGTATTTTTTCAAACATAATCATAACATAATTTATAAAAGCAGCAAGTGCGTGTTATCAGATATTGCTGTAACATTATGCATTCTTCCAGTCTAGTATAAAGATGAGACGTGTAACTCACTAAGGGATATTATAGACAAATTTCTCTACCTCCCAGTCAAAGAGCACAGAAGCAGCAGCTCTCTCACGAGGTTGTTTCTCAGGGCTCCTTGGATCATTTCCATCAAGTCCTGATAAACTCTTCAAAAAGGACATGGTATCAGTTAATCCTTGCATATCACCATGGAGTATCTCAAAGTCCTCAAACCTGAAAAAAAAAATGGACCATATTTGTGTAAGAACATAACGACTGCATTCTTGGAAAACTGGAGCCATATGAAAGGGAAAGAAAAGCTACACATGACACTTACGATTCTGCACTTCCGTTCATATCTACAGACATAGGTGTTGGACGAACACCAATTTCTTTCTCAGAGAGAGAATACCAGTCAGGAATTCCCACATCTCTCCCTGGCGCCCTTTGTAGTTGATAGCCTAGTACTATAGCGTCACGCAATCGCCTTGCTCCACTCAACTACAGCCATCAAAGAGAGTTGATTGAGCAAAAAGAAGAAAATCGGATACTTTATGGGGATTAAAAGTTCGTATAACTATATGAAACTTTTTACCAATTAGTTTAAGAGCATGGAAAACATTTGCTAGTTGAATCCTAGAGTAAAGACTTTTAACAAAGATATTAACAAGCAACAATGTTTTATTTATTCAACATATCATTAATCTGTAGTGAGGCCGTGTAAACCAATTTTAGTAAGAGAACATGGATAGAAGGAGAACTGTCATCCTGTAATAATGGGGGATAAAAACAGAAGGCTTACTTGATCAGAAAATTCGAAGGTCCAAGTTTCCAACACAAAGGAAAATTTTCAATTCCACATTATATCCAAATTAACTCACCTTACCGGAAATATACTTCTTCCCAACAGCAGTATCTTGAATGATATGAGCAGCCACCTGAGAAACATTACTAGCTTATCAACACACAACACATGTCTATTATACTAGAAATGCAATCTAAACAATTGAGGAATCACATGCACATCTGTCTATGTAGTTTACGGAGAACATGATATGGATTGCTGCTTCCTGACTTCTCGGGAAAAAGCATTTGCATGCAATTTCGATCCTTTTAAACAACTGACCCTTACATAACTAAAATCAACCTTGGTTTCCTCTATGTAAATAGCAATTATGATTGCTAGTTACCTGAATGAGCATATTAGACATTCAACTACGCATTTTGCCCTGACCAGCCAAATATGAAAGAGTTGAAACAACTTCATGGATAAAAGACTGTTTTTAAAAAAAAAGATAACAAGACTCAGAAATTCAAGGATTACAACATACAATTTGTAACACTGGTACTGCTACTCCCTTAGCTAGTTGTCTAGCTTGTGTATGCTTCCATTGCTTCTGCTTGATTGGATCACTTCTCTGAACAGCAACATGACACGCCTCTCGAATTGGCATCTAGTGATTGGACAAACTTAATGTCAATCACACATGCAGATAAATAAAAGTCTTAAATGTTACTCAGCTATCAGCTTCAAAAAAAAATGTTACTCAGCTATTAGATCAATTCCTTACAGATTCTAATTCATAAAAAATCTAATCTATGAAACAACACCATTTGCTTTTGCAAGAACTTACCTGCAGTACAAGACTACCTGAATAATCTGCAATACCACCCATGACATCTAATCGTCCCGGTGCTCTTGCAACATATATTTCCTCCTATGAAAGAAAAATAATTCAATAGCAACGTTTTTGAATTCCCCTCCAAAAGTAGCGCTTTTGAATTGTGTTCAACAGTATTTTTTCAAACATAATCATAACATAATTTATAAAAGCAGCAAGTGCGTGTTATCAGATATTGCTGTAACATTATGCATTCTTCCAGTCTAGTATAAAGATGAGACGTGTAACTCACTAAGGGATATTATAGACAAATTTCTCTACCTCCCAGTCAAAGAGCACAGAAGCAGCAGCTCTCTCACGAGGTTGTTTCTCAGGGCTCCTTGGATCATTTCCATCAAGTCCTGATAAACTCTTCAAAAAGGACATGGTATCAGTTAATCCTTGCATATCACCATGGAGTATCTCAAAGTCCTCAAACCTGAAAAAAAAAATGGACCATATTTGTGTAAGAACATAACGACTGCATTCTTGGAAAACTGGAGCCATATGAAAGGGAAAGAAAAGCTACACATGACACTTACGATTCTGCACTTCTGTTCATATCTACAGACGTAGGTGTTGGACGAACACCAATTTCTTTCTCAGAGAGAGAATACCAGTCAGGAATTCCCACATCTCTCCCTGGAGCCCTTTGTAGTTGATAGCCTAGTACTATAGCGTCACGCAATCGCCTTGCTCCACTCAACTACAGCCATCAAAGAGAGTTGATTGAGCAAAAAGAAAAAAATCGGATACTTTATGGGGATTAAAAGTTCGTATAGATATATAAAACTTTTTACCAAATAGTTTAAGAGCATGGAAAACATTTGCTTGTTGAATCCTAGAGTAAAGAATTTTAACAAAGATATTAACAAGCAACAATGTTCTATTTATTCAACATATCATTAATCTGTTAGGCTATGTGAACCAATTTTAGTAAGAGAACATGGATAGAAGGAGAACTGTCATCCTGTAATAATGGGGGAAAAACAGAAGGCTTACTTGATCAGAAAATGTGAAGGTCCAAGTTTCCAACACAAAGGAAAATTTTCAATTCCACATCATATCCAAATTAACTCACCTTTCCGGAAATATACTTCTTCCCAACAGCAGTATCTTGAATGATATGAGCAGCCACCTGAGAAACATTACTAGCTTATCAACACACAACACATGTCTATTATACTAGAAATGCAATCTAAACAATTGAGGAATCACATGCACATCTGTCTATGTAGTTTACGGAGAACATGATATGGATTGCTGCTTCCTGACTTCTCGGGAAAAAACATTTTCATGCAATTTCGATCCTTTCAAATAACTGACCCTCAAATAATTTAAATCAACCTTGGTTTATATAAATAGCAATTATGATTTCTAGATTGATTTGACAAATAAAATTCTAAAATTTGTGTCTGAGAATAGTAGGGATTACCTCACCGCCATTTATGGGGCCATCATAGCAGGGTTGAAGTGTTATTGCACGTAACAGGTAAGGCTTCCAATGTCCAGTAAGTAAATCTCTCCGTATCATCTCAATGCCACATTGATAGTGCTGTTATTTTAAGGAACAAAAGAGAAGACAGGGTGGCATGTCAGCCAGGGTACTTGAATGATAGCCCTATAGCTGTAAATTTAACATAAGGTGAGCCTCTGAGATGTTTCAACCTCAAGCATATTCCGCAAAAATGGCTCTTCATTGAAATAATCTCTACGGACAAATACAAATGGCAGATTGTAAGCCAAAGCCTCACTCACGGTACCATATCCAATTTTCCCTACACAGGATCAGGCAGACTTACATGTGTCAAGCAAGTAAAAAATAAGACAGTATCACCATGGAGTATCTCAAAGTCCTCAAACCTGAAAAAAAATGGTGGACCATATTTGTGTAAGAACATAACGACTGCATTCTTGGAAAACTGGAGCCATATGAAAGGGAAAGAAAAGCTACACATGACACTTACGATTCTGCACTTCCGTTCATATCTACAGACATAGGTGTTGGACGAACACCAATTTCTTTCTCAGAGAGAGAATACCAGTCAGGAATTCCCACATCTCTCCCTGGAGCCCTTTGTAGTTGATAGCCTAGTACTATAGCGTCACGCAATCGCCTTGCTCCACTCAACTACAGCCATCAAAGAGAGTTGATTGAGCAAAAAGAAGAAAATCGGATACTTTATGGGGATTAAAAGTTCGTATAACTATATGAAACTTTTTACCAATTAGTTTAAGAGCATGGAAAACATTTGCTAGTTGAATCCTAGAGTAAAGACTTTTAACAAAGATATTAACAAGCAACAATGTTTTATTTATTCAACATATCATTAATCTGTAGTGAGGCCGTGTAAACCAATTTTAGTAAGAGAACATGGATAGAAGGAGAACTGTCATCCTGTAATAATGGGGGAAAAACAGAAGGCTTACTTGATCAGAAAATGTGAAGGTCCAAGTTTCCAACACAAAGGAAAATTTTCAATTCCACATCATATCCAAATTAACTCACCTTTCCGGAAATATACTTCTTCCCAACAGCAGTATCTTGAATGATATGAGCAGCCACCTGAGAAACATTACTAGCTTATCAACACAAGTCTATTATACTAGAAATGCAATCTAAACAATTGAGGAATCACATGCACATCTGTCTATGTAGTTTACGGAGAACATGATATGGATTGCTGCTTCCTGACTTCTCGGGAAAAAACATTTTCATGCAATTTCGATCCTTTCAAATAACTGACCCTCAAATAATTTAAATCAACCTTGGTTTATATAAATAGCAATTATGATTTCTAGATTGATTTGACAAATAAAATTCTAAAATTTGTGTCTGAGAATAGTAGGGATTACCTCACCGCCATTTATGGGGCCATCATAGCAGGGTTGAAGTGTTATTGCACGTAACAGGTAAGGCTTCCAATGTCCGGTAAGTAAATCTCTCCGTATCATCTCAATGCCACATTGATAGTGCTGTTATTTTAAGGAACAAAAGAGAAGACAGGGTGGCATGTCAGCCAGGGTACTTGAATGATAGCCCTATAGCTGTAAATTTAACATAAGGTGAGCCTCTGAGATGTTTCAACCTCAAGCATATTCCGCAAAAATGGCTCTTCATTGAAATAATCTCTACGGACAAATACAAATGGCAGATTGTAAGCCAAAGCCTCACTCACGGTACCATATCCAATTTTCCCTACACAGGATCAGGCAGACTTACATGTGTCAAGCAAGCAAAAAATAAGACAATAAGTAACCCTGAGTAATGAATACAACATTGTCATTACCAAGCATGCAGTCAGATGCTGCCATTAAATCAGGTGTATATGCATCCTTTGCAAGCTTAATGAAATTTGGAGGAAGCTCTTGTGTATTAGATGCACCGCATACCTTCCAGAGAGTTGTAATGTTAGTCGGCAAGGTTGGTCAGTCATTGATGGACAGGGAGACTGTTGTTAACAAACAAAACATACCAAACAGAGCCAACCGTCAGGCAACCACTCTTTCTTCAGTTCCCATCCTGCAGGCTGGAGAAAAAACAGCGCCACCATCGATGGTATTAGTATGGGATTACAGCTGCGTTTGTCACGGTAATAGCGTACCAACAAAATACAATACTGCATGAAGTTTTAAAATAACTTTGTGATATAATGATAAAATGAGGATGAGTTTTGTCTTGGGGTATTTTTATTGCCTAAATTTACTTTTTGACAAAAGATCACGTTTTGTATCTTCCGTACAGTGAAACATCAACAATTCTAGAAATCTCTTCAAACTGATATATCATATGTGCTGTGATCATTAATAGATTCCCACACCTAACATGGTCCAGAAAGAGGCAGACCAATTGAAGAGACGTTCTAGTGGCAGCCATAAAGTCAAATACAAAAAGGAAGTAGGCATCTATCTACACATAAGAACGAGCATTGTCCTCGCTCACCTGTCCTCCGAAGTTGAAAATGACCACCTTAACATCATCTGCAATTCCTAGTTCCTTTCTAACCTAATACATGAAAATTATGGAAGTAAATTAGAAAGCAAGAGGCGGGTTAAATTTGTACAATAAAAATCTCCAGCAGGGCCAAACAAACCTCGGATCTAGATTTGTGCAATCTCCTGACAACAAGAGGAACATCGATGACATCACGGAAAGCGGGCACTGCAGAAAATAGAATTGACCACTTTTACATGAGAACTGCAGACCTAAATCGTTAAATATTTGGAAACTTATCGTGCAGACTTAGGACATACTAGGACAGTATCCTGGGAGTCGGAGCAAGAATTCACAATGCGAGTAATCCTCCGCTATCTACAGTTGTCGTCAACATGCAGGAATGGTTAATAAACAGAGAAAAGGATCATCAGATTGCATATAAACACAAAAACCATGCCATTATTGAGAGGACTAGATGTCATGAACAAAAATTATATACGGTTCTATTCTCCAAGAAATTTGGATATTAATGGCTGTTGGAATTTAGTTGTACTATCCATATATCCAAATTTTCTTCGAGGAAATCTTAGGTCTAAAGTTTATTATTTTTGTGCTGCTTTATTACTATGTTAGTAGGTATCACAAATTTGCCAAGGGAAGTTAACTTTTGACAAAAAGAAAAGGAAAAGAGAAAAAAAATAAACCTACTCCATTTGCACTAATTTGGAGAAAGAAACAAAAGGCACCTGCCACACGATTGAGCGATGATGATGTCCAGCTGCAACAACATACTCTGCATAAATGAAGTCCCAGCTGCATCCCATTGAGATATGTTAAACTTTGGACCCCAAAAGGGACATGCCGGAATTTCTCCAATAATTGTAATTTTTAGAAATACAGAGGAGGTAAAGTTTGGTTGAAACTAAAGAGCTAACAAAGTTCATAACACAGGTTTAGTTGACTGTAGTAACTGTAACTGGGGTCCTGATTCCCAGATACCCCGCCTCGTAAAGTGCAAAGTACTTTGCACGTGTTGACAGAAAGTTGGGAAAGAAAAATCTGTTGCTGAATCTTCTCTTTCCCCCTTTTGTGGGACCTATTTTAAGCATTAACCGATTCTAATGTGACAATGTCTCCACATACCACCTGGAACGAAGGAAGTGAAGGAATCACTCTCACCTGAAGTTGGTGACGCACACGGAGCGAATGCCCGCATCTGCAGCCGCCCTGCACGCCACGGGGACAACATCCGAAACCTGCCAGCAAAGTTTGCTCGAGCCGGTTCAGTGAGTCCTTTGCAAGGTTCTGTTCAAGAGATAGTGTCTGTACGATGACTGATCATGGTAGGTACCTACCACTAGGTCGGCCTTGATGGAGTTGAGCCACTCCACTTCGGTCCTAAGGATGGACTCCCGGGGCACCACGGCGGTCTGGTGGTACTGCATTACGGACGCGCGGTGAACCAGTCAGGAACAAATAGAATCGTATTGTATCATCAGAATTTGGTGCAGTAGTAGGCAGGAAAGGGATGAATGAGTAGGAACCTTCTCGAGGGAGGCGAGGCGGTCGACGGTGAGGGCGTCGGCCTGGACGGCGCCGCAGTCGAGCAGGACCTTGCGGATGTGGAGGCCGGGGGAGGTGATCTCGGTGGTGAAGACGAACTCGGGCGCGGCGGTGACCACGTGCACGTCGTGGCCCGCGGCGATCAGGTGCCTCACCACCTCGAGCGCGCGGGTGGCGCGTAATAACTTCGTATAGC
>LAPY01000131.1:248053-262231 GCA_000970635.1 Eragrostis tef | reverse complement strand
CCGCGTGCCCGTCGCGCCGCCACCGTGGTCATGCACGCGTCCCTGAAGCGACATGCCGCCGTCGCACGCGGCCCGTCCTCGTCGACGGCCACCGCGCTGCCATTGACGACCTCGAGGGAGGCCGTCGCTCCTCCACGCCGTTGTGGCCGTCTGAAGCCAGATCCGCCCACGACGGCCTTAGATCCGTAACCGAGACAACGGGGAGACGCCGAGCGACCACGTCCGACTGTGGTGGCCATGCGCGACAACGACCAAGAGACTAAGGGAGGAGGGGAGGGCAGAGGGCTTTGCTGGACGGACGACGCCCTGCCGCTGCCGTCCTTGCGCCCGCGCGGGCATCCGGCGGCCCGCTCCGGCGGCGGCGAGGAGAGGTTGGAGAGGGAAGGGCGGCGGTGGCGGCTAGGACGGCGCACGGATCAGGCCTCCATGGGCCTCCTGCGCGCTTATCCGGCGACCACGACCGAGGATTTGACGACCAACGAGGAGGGCTGGGAGAAGAGGGGGCGACCAGTGCCCTGCCCAACCCCGACGACCAGTTGAGGAGGAAGACGGCCTCCATGGGCCTCCTGCGCGCGGATCCGACGACCACGACCGAGGATTTGACGACCAACACCGGGGGAAGGAGAGGAAGGCGACGGGGATTGGGACGAGCTGGAGGCAAAGGAGTCTCGTCGCCGCCGTCCTTGCGGACGCACGGGCTTCCGGTGGCCCGCTCCGGCGGCGGCAAGGGAGGATGGCGAGAGGGGAGGGCCACGGTGGCGCTAGGGTACGCCCAGCCTCACACATTTTATGCAGTACATATATATGTGCGATGCAAATGTTCGTTTCTCACAAGTCTCAACTGAAAACAAGTTAACAAAAGTGATCATCAAAGCTCACAAATCTTGGCAACAACAAAGTTACTTAATGGCCCAAGGCAGGACTATTTTGGTAGTGTTCTTCCTCACCACCATCGTGACGACAACCACGTCCACACCTATAGATAGTGTGGTGAGAAACTATGGCTGCAGCGAGTCCTGCTACACCGCTTGTGGCAAGGGCAAGGAAGACCAAATGTGTGATCTCCTTTGCAAGCAAGGTTGGTGCCGTATGGTCGATCATGCTGCCAAGAGTGTGATTGAGTTCATCAAAGATGATGCCATCAGGGGAAAAGCCACCCAGCCCATCAAGAAGTGATCAAGAGGGGCCTCATCAGTTGCTAGCATGATCCAACTTTGTCCCCACAAGCATGGAGAATATTTGGTTGAATCCTTTTTAGTGCATTTTTTCAATACAATGTTGTTTATTCTTTTTGAGTTCATGTTTTTCATCGACAAGTAGACGGGTCTTCAGATATGTCATCTGTCATATTTCTGTATAATTATTCCATTGAATAAAGATCGTTGGATTTTATCTACTAGGCCACAAGTGGATGATATGGAAACAATCAACCTGTTCGCTTGGCTGCTTTGCAGCGGCTGTTTTGCAGCAGCTACAATGTTTCAGTTATTTCTTCTACAGCCGCTACAGTGTTTCTGCAGTCTCTACAGTGCTCGCAGTTATTCTTCTGCAGCTACAGCCGCAGCTGCAGCCTACCGAACAGGCTGATTAATAATTCCATATACTAGAACAGAAAAAAAAATCACATTCTTGACATCGAGCACACTATAATTCTCCTTTCTTGGCAAATTCAATTGGAAAGAAGGAAACAAGCACTAAGGATCTTAAACGCATAAGACAACTGTTGAATGCAAAGATCAATCTTGTTTGGATTGATGGAATGATGCAATAATCAAACTAGACCTAAAAAGTACAGATGTGACTTTTTTGACCAATGTCTAAAGACACCTTAACTCTGATCCCACTAGGACAAAGTGTGGGTGATCATATGCAAACGAACGACCACAACCAATCAGTGATGCAGAACACAAAAAATGATAACATAGGGTTTCTCAAAATGAACTCAAGTTTGTACTCTTGCCCTTTGTTGAGTTTTGTTGTTACACTTCATTTCTCAACGTGAGACTTTTC
This sequence comes from Eragrostis tef, assembly GCA_000970635.1. Classification (NCBI taxonomy): domain Eukaryota; kingdom Viridiplantae; phylum Streptophyta; class Magnoliopsida; order Poales; family Poaceae; genus Eragrostis; species Eragrostis tef. The sequence goes on along the minus strand of LAPY01000131.1, from coordinate 260,221 downwards.
ATCAACGAATATGCCGATGAAAATATATTCAGTCTATATACTATTTCATCTTACCGTTATTTCCCACTATGCTTTTGGGCAAGGGCAAAGCCAGCATCGCTGCTCGCCGGTGTTATAAGCCATTTTTACTAGTGTCATTAGCTATGGAGACAGTGTTTAACACTTTTTTACATGCAATTTTTGGAAATACATCTGTGTCAATTGACACCGCCAGCTCCATGTGGCTCCGCCACTACTTTCGGGACTCAGCACGGGGTTGACGTGGTTTAGTAGTTGTTCGAATGCAATAACACTCTCAACCATTCTCCTTCATCAATATACGATGAAAATCACTTATTTCTTGAAGTACATAAGCATTGCGTATTGCTAGCTATAAATGCTCGAAAAATGCATCAAGGATTCTAGAACCAGTCGAAACCGAACAAATTTAAACGAATTTAAAATTTTGATGAAATTCGACTGTTCGACAAAACCAGTGCCCTCTTGGCGGCTCCATCGGTAAGAGGAATCCTAATGTGTGTGTGCATGCCCACACTCTTTCCATTTTTTGTCACCTCTCTCTTCGGTCAACACGAACGAGTGGAGCCTGAAGAAGGAGCTAAAAAATACAACATATACATGTGCATGCTACTAGCAGCACACATGTATCCGTGAAGATCTCGTGGCAAGCAAAACCTGAGGGAGAAGCCGAAAATAGAACACATGCAGGTGCATGCTGGCACACACATAGCCTGAAGATCTCGTGGTGAGCTGAGCCTGAAGAAGGAGCTAAAAATAAAACACATGCATCTGTGCATCCTACTAGCATGGAGCACACACATAGCCGGGAAGATCTCATGGCGAGTGGACCCTGAAGGAGGAGCTAAAAATACAACACATTCGTGTGCATGCTACTAATTAAGCAGCACACACGCCGTGAAGATCTCATAGCCTCACACCTGATCTCGTAGAACCCTATTATATATAGAGAATTTTTACGGTGCACCATACCACTTAAAGTTAAAAAGTAGTATATTGTCTAATCTGACCGTCCATTGGTGCGAGTACATGTAATTACCATGGTTGCCACCGCGGAGTAGAAATGTCTTAACGAAACGGTACGTGAAACACGAAAGGAAGAGAACAGGCGCCGCCGTCGGAGCACACATGCCGCCGCCGCCGATGGAGAGCCGACAAGGTCACCTTGGCGTCTTCCTCCAGATCCTGGCGTTCCGTTGGCAGCAGTGAGGAACTGAGGATCCATCTGTGGGAGCAGCGGTCGCCGCCACTCGCCCGTGCTATGGCGAACCCATTTAGTGCGATTCCTTCGACGGCGGCAGGCGGGACCGCCTCCTCGTACATTGGCGCGTGACGGCGGTGCTTCGGCTTCTCTGTCAAATATTTGAGATACAGGCTTCAGCGAGGTGGTGTCCATTTGTGCAGGTAATTAGATGCGAGACAACCTAGTTTTGTTTTGCTCTCATTGTTGGGAAGTTCTGGGACGGATTGTGGAAGAAATTTCGTTTTATATGTGTGCATGTCAGTTAGCCGATGATGTGCATAGCCCGTACACTGAAGTGGTAACCTGTTGTTCGTCCATACTCTGCTTTCATTCGCTGAATTTTCATGGCTAACAACATAGCCTGGGCACTGAAACTGAAAGTGCAGGTCAAGTTCTTACGTCTCAATGAGCCCCAGGGCTTCAACTTGACACAAGCCGAAATACAGCAATAACACAAGCCAGAAATTAAAGTTCCAACCTGTAGCTGAGGAAATGTACTTAATAATGTTTCCAACGTTTGTAAATGGTATTCATCTCAAAAGTTCATCAGGTAGAACTGTCAATATATTAGCAGGTTAGTTTTCCACTAGAATCAAGAACGTATCATCATATTTTTAGATTAATATATATGATTTCTGAGCCGATTGAATATTCTTAGAAGAACAACCCCTCAATATATACTGACCCATTTGTGACCAGCAGCTGGAATCATTGTTAATCGATTGGTGGTAATGACACTAGCTGAAGAAACGGTGGCTACAAGGAAGGTGTGGTTGGGTGACAACTTTGCTGAAGTCAATTGGCAGGAGATGCTACTGACTGACCATTTTTCTCTGACTGTCAACAATATCAACATGGTGAATTTACTGGAATCAGACAAGTGACCAGAAAAGTCATAGCTTAAACATAGAAGGATCTTCTTTTGTCTGAGCTGTGAGGAGCTGTGATGATGAATATCATTGCTCTCTCTTTTTGGTTCTGATTCGGAATTGAAAAACTGTAACATTCTGAGCTGTGAATTGACGAGTCAGCAACCATTGATGGGAAACTGAATACTGAAAATGATACGAATTCCATGGATTCCTTGTGACACCTGTGATTGTATGTTGAGCTTTGTGTTTTTTCAGTTTTGAGTTGTTTTATGAAGCTTCAGCTTTGCGGTGCCTTACACAAGTTTTCAGGCCTATTTTGTTCTTTATTTTCGATGATCTCAAATGTTTGATTTTTATTATCTTGATTAAATGCTCCGTGCAAAAGTACCACGGAGCTGAAATGGACGTGCTCAATTCTTCCATTTGTCCAAAAGGATTCTATAAAAATAAATATTTTTCATACACAAAGCCTCTACACTTGCTGATGCTGGACACTAGACAGGAGCAGAGAACAGCCCCTCTGGAGAGAGGTAGTAGAAAAAAGTGCTCAACCACCGTCAAATCCAATGGCCGTCAGCCACAGCACCACCCCGGCAGTTGCCATCAGCATTGCGGCCCTCACCGCATTCCTCCGTTGCATATGCTAATCAACTGGAACAGACAAACATTTGTGATGGATAAGGCAATGCGACAATGCGAAGTCAAACACTAGAAACTTTTGTGTGAGGCAAACTGTCGAACAAGCATTGTGTCTGCGGTCGATGTTGTCGGGCCCGTGGTATCCCGGTGGTTGCGGTGAGCCCTCACGGCCGCGACAACGGCGTGGTAGTTCTACGCCACCGCGCTCCCTGCGGCCGCCAAGGCCAACACTGATGACGCCGCATCAGGCCTCGCCGTCGTGAGGAGGGTACCGCCATGCTGCTGCCCGTCGCGGCCTTCTAAGGTTAGGGGATTCGAGAGAACGTGGCGTTCGTGGGAAAATAGGCTAATGTTTTTTTTTCCAACAATACCTCTTCTAATTCATATATCACTTTAAAATACTACCATACTACTTAAAGGCTTTAAAGTGGTATGAAGTGCATCTAAATGGTTGGATTTAAAAGAATAGACGTTCCACGTTGATTTGGGTGCACCGTAAAAGTTCTAAATGCAAAAATCCATCATTGTAAAGCTCAAAATAAACTTAGACAACGACACGGCATATTAGTTTAATGGCAGCCCGGATCATGAATGTCGCGACGGTGTTCTTCCTTGCCACCCTAGTGGTGGCAACGGCAGCGGCACCGACGAAGGCGAACAAGTCTGGCTGCTACGAATATTGCTACGAGCTTTGCGCCGGCGGCAACAGTAATGAACCCAGCTGCAAGCGCTATTGTGCGGACGGGTGCGAAATGGGCGACCTGCTCATCGCGTCGAGGATCGAGGCCACCACGAAGGAAGCCATCAAGAGCAAAGCCGAAGTTAGAGCCATATTGACACCCAAGGTTCCTCAAGCCAAGGTTTGAGCAAAAGGATCTTTTATCTCGTGAAGCACTGTACGTACGATCAATATCTAGACGTGGTCATGCGTACCATCCTTTTGAATTAATTTAATTTTCATTTCATGAGTACTTTAATTGTAGTTCTTCCTTGATACCTACAAGTGTTTTCCTTTTCTTTATTTCATACTCTGGTGAATAAAGCGTTGACCCCAAGCTAGAAGGAGGCCAGCAAGTCATATTAATTACCATTCTGTGCTGAGAGAGATGTTTTGCTCATTCGTTCATGTGTGGAATTGTAATTAATGTTAAACATGGATTAAACTATATAGCCATAATCCAGTTTCGCTCGAGCTGAGCTGATACTTTCCTGTTTCTTGTGTACGTTGCATATTGAAACACGCATTCGTTTGGTAATAACTCATTCATTCACTACAACAGAATGGCCGGCGTTTTTTGTTCCCCCCGCCGGTAGAAATGCCTTTTGCATTTGTAGCGGCGTTTAACACAACGTCAGCAGTCCTGATGATTTATACAGGCGGAGCATGGCTTGGGCCGCCGCTACAAATCCAATTTCAGCGGCGGTCCATCCAACAGCCCGCCGCTGCTTCATCTCCACGGCCCATTTCCACTCTTCGGCCCAATATTTCCGGTTATACAGTATAAAAGTTACAAACGCTAACCCTAAACACCGCCTCCCTCCCTTCTCACACTCCGGCTCTCTTCTCCCTCCCTCCCTCTGCCCCTATCCCCATCGCGTCCCCAGGTGCTCCCCGCGCCCGGCGGCGCCCCGGATCCAGAGCACATGGGCCATCCCTACCCGCCGCCGCGGAGGCCAGTGCTCCCCCGACGCAAAGGCTCCTCGGATCCAGAGCATGTGGGTCAGCCGTGGCCGCCGCCACGGAGCGCAAGCGCGGTAACGCGGTGCTCTCCCGGTGCTGCTGCTCTCCGGATCTGAACGCCGACGTCCCGTCCTCAGCACCCAGCAGATGTGGCGAGGCTGCCACCCACGCCGTCACCAAGGAGCTCTCCTCCGCGCGAGGCCGCTGGCATGGGTTGGCCGCACCGCTCTTCCGTAGAGGCCATAGGATGCCTTCTGGATCGAGTTCGGCGATGAGTACAGGTGCGTTGGCTTCTATTTCGTTTCTGTTTTCCTATTTGTTTGTTCTCGCTTTGTTCGTCTACACATGGACGGCATGGATCTAGCAGAAGAGCTGAGGTGCATCTCAACTCTCTCTTTGCATCGATTTGCATGGATCTTGATCACACTCTTTCATTTTCATTATCTTCCAAACAGATCCAGCAGAACACACTAGGCCGCGGGCTGCTACTGCGAGGGTACCGTGGCGATGAAGGCGTCTGTTCTTTCGGCCCCGGGAAACAACGCTGACAACAGCGAGGTAAGTCTTTTGCAATTGCTTCGTCTTCTCCTGTCCATGTCGTCTATTGCAAGTCTTTTGGTTGATTGCCGCTGCCTTAGATGAATTTATTTTATTACATTTGATGGATTTGTTTTCTGGGAACTTACGGATCCAAATTCTATTCTTCTTCCTCTTCTACGAGTGCAGGATGCAGATGTTGCATTGGGCTTTGTCAAATCAATCCAAGTCAGGAGCACAAATTGACAAAGGCGGTGTTCGTTTTCAGTGTATAAAGTTTAGATGGGTCACATCAATAATAATATTGTCATTTAGAAGTATTAAATGAAGTTTAATTACAAAACCAATTTCAGAACTCCTGGTCTAATTGGCGAGAGGAATCTAATGAGGGTAATTAAGCCGTGATTAGAAGATGGTTATAGCTTCACTGTACCAAAACATGGATTAATTAGGCTTATTAGATTCATCTCGTAAATTTATGTTTATCTATAAAAAGATTTTGTAATTAAACTTTATTTAGTACTCTTAAATAACAAGATTTTTTTTAATTTTAGAGTGTCTACAGGGGAAACGAACACCTCCAAAAAAAGATGCTGAGGGTGTGGTTGGTTGTGCAGTGACTGAAAGAAAAGGCTGCTGTGACTCTGAAAAAGCTTTGACCTGTGACTCTGAAAAAGCTTTGACCTTTGAGCTGCGAGAAAAGCAGAAAGCCTTTTGGTGAAACTCTGAAAAAGCTGTGGCCTTTGAGCTGTGAGAAAAGCAGAAAGTCGATGAAACTGCCGTGGCCGTAAAAAAACTATGGAAATATTTGTAATGCCCCTAAATGATCTGAGAAACTATCTATATGGATATTGATCGTAAAAGAGTGTATTATTTAGAGATTAACATGTAAATGATCGTTTGAGAAAAAAATCTTAATTTTTTTAAATGTTGCATATACCATTAATATTTTCACATAAATACAACAATGGCATTGTACAAAAAATATCTAATTCATAATAATTTGCTTTGTGAACATAATTATCTTCCTCTCTTACTAAACAAAACATCAGCTATCTAAGTACAAATTATGAGTGTGCATCTCTGTTACATGTCGCACGTCTACAAAAGATAGAGAAACCAAAACTTGGATAACAGTTAGGCTTACACTCGAGCAAGGGATTACTATATGGTTTGATACCTAAAAACATTTTGACATACTATTATGCAAAATCTATAGAAGAAAGGTGCATATCAGTGTCTTTGGCTCCTCTAACAGAATCTTGAATCCTTCGCAATTCATCCCATGACCATTCGGGCAACCAATACAATATGGAATCATTAAAGTTAGTATTGCCTTTCTGATGGCTCGTAAACGATTAACACAATCCAATGGAATGCTTTGCATGTACTTTGAAAAAAAAATACAGCAGGCTGATTAGTCTGGCTTAGAACAGAATTTAATCTGAAATCCGTTCTCACCAATACAGTCTGGATTCAAAGAGCAGTAGAAGGAAATTAGACGCAAACTAATCTCGTCTCGATTCAGAGTGACTGAAGATACATGTCGAACTCCATTTGCAACTCATTGCGCCGGCAAAAATTAATCAGAAATCAACCGGAACAGAGAGAAGCGCTTGCCGCTGGGAATAGGGAGACGCGCCCTGGCCTTCCTTGAAGATGAGAGGCGGGCTGACCTGCTTGGAGACGGGCGGATCGATTCGGCGGGCAGCACCTACGCGACGGGTGAACAGAGGGCCTGAGGCCAGCCGCACCGAATTGATCCACACATGGTCCGCCGCGCAGGGTGCAGCCGGGGCGGGTCCGGTGCTGCGCGTCGAGCACGAGAGGACGGACGCCGGCGACCTGCGTTCCTTCAAAAGGGCGGCGCCGGCGCCGGCGGCTTGCCTTTGTTGGAGACGAGCGGCGGCCTGATGGGAGACGAGCGGATCTGCGACGGACTCGACGTACTAACAAGGAACCCTAGCGCCGCCGTTCGACCCGGCGACGCGACTCGTCAGGCGGATGGGGAGGGGAAGGGGAGAAAAGAAACGAACCGTTACGCGCACATAACGAGTGGCAACGCGGGTAATTTTCTCCAAAACAACAAAGCCACAGCCGCTAGCAGCAAGGGCCGAGGTGCCGTGAAAACTTGGCTGGGGAAAGCTGCTTTTCTTCAAACCACCTAGAAAAAAGTCACCTCTTTGATTGAACTTCTGACTTTTTTGAAAAGCAAAAGCAGCAAAAAACTCAACTAAACACAGGCTGAACCTGGATAGGTTGGTAGTTGGGCAAAGGATAGTCTTTGTGATTCATGCTTGATGCGTTTGGTTTTGTGTAGTGCATCTCGCTTCTGTACTTTGTTTCTTCTCTCAAAAGCAGAGTCAAATATGTTGTACTAATCCAAAACACGTGCATATGTGACTGACGTCCGGTAGCAGCGGCGGGTGATGGGAGCACCCGCCCATGAAAATGTTTATGTAGCGGCAGGTGATGCGGTGGTCCGTTTTTGTAGCGGCAGGTGATGCGGTGGTCCGCCGCTACAAGTCCGATTTGTACCGACACTTGCTTAGCGGCGGACTAGCATACCCGTCGCTATAGTGGTTTTCTGTCCGCCTCTATAGTGCCGTTCTGTTGTAGTGATTTTGACTCAGCTCCAAAGAATTCCATTATACATATGCATAAGTAGAACGAGACCGAACAATCTTCCCCACAAGTATTGAATTCCGCAATCTGATAGGTGCGTGATGCTTTACCGTTCTACTAGATGTAATAGCTTACTCCTATTTTAAAATATAAGCAGTTTTTGACTTTCAGGCTTTCTATTTGACCGTTCGTCTTATTCAATTTTTTTATAAAAACATAAAAACAAATAAGTCATACTTAAAGTATATCTAATAATAAAACTAATTATAACAAAATAAATATTATTTTTATATTTTTTTGAATAAGACAACCAGTCAAACGTGATGTCTGAGAGTCGACAACTGCATATAATAATCACGCGCCCTGGGACTGGGAGGAGCATTTGTGCAGAGCCTCCCGAAGGCACTGGTAGTGAGTTCCAATGATAGAGATGCAACGGCCTTCAGCAGTCATGTACTATGTAGGGAAGTGACCGGCGATGTACTCGATGAATTGGTAGGCGCCCTTGGTAACGGCGACAGTGGCAAACTTCTCATCTTTGCCGTTGAAGTTGTCTCGAGACAACGCATGATCAGGGAAGGAGTTGCAAACATTATCAGCTTGCTAGCTTAATTACCATCAGATTTGGTTCCAAGAGCCACCGGCTTCACGCCTCCTCCGGAAGTTGGTGATCCTCCCGCCGCCAGGCCCGCCACCATCGCCCGTGGGAGAGCACGCCTCGGTGCCAGTGGCGGCGATGCCTGAACCTGGGCCGCCCATGACAAGCAGGGGCATGGCCACCGCGGTGAACGCGTGCTTGCCTGCCATTCTGTTAGCTCTTCCCCCTCCGCTTCCTTGATCAATCTTGCGCGCTCAGCTAGCAGTAAGCACGATCTGGGTCGGAGCGATGACGGTCATATAAATAGCGGATCGACGAATCTATCCCTAGTATACTGCCGATTGAATTCGTTTGGTGTCAAGCACATGCATTACGCATATGGACCACGACGTAAGTAGTAACGTGCTCCTTGGCCGAAATGGACCATTCAAGGCAGGAGACGGACCAAATCGTTACATATGCACGAACTAAGTATGACGTTCCACTCCGTACCCTGCTCCTCCCTCTCCCTTCACTCATCTGTTATATCTCTTCATCACGGATGGGCAGATGGGCAAAGTGTAGCAGACCTCCGAGCAAAATTTAATCGGCTAAATCCACCACTCAAAACATGATTTTAGAGTCAACAAATTGAGCATGAACAGCAAATCAGTATAAAGATTTTACAAAATCCAGCAAGTAAATTCAATCAATTGGATGTCGATCTTACAGGCTCTCCTGTACATGATAATCTACTGAGTGACATTAACGAGGAGCACCAGTGTTACTCTAGGTGGTATCATGCTGTGCACATTGCAAGTTTGCAACTGTATGTTACTCGTTTTCAGTTGATCCAAAGTAGCCAGCCACGTCTACACAACTCGTGGAGGCCAATTAGAAGATGTCATAGTGTGGCATAGTACCACATCCCCCGGTTGTTACCTGGACCACATAACATGGGCCGATGGGTTTGGTAATGATGGTGGGGTCATACAGTGTTGTTGCCACTGGTGAAGGTTCTCCCCGTCGAATCCCAAAGCAGTTGCTTCGCACGCTTCCTCAACATCCATTGAAGTAACTTCAGTCTCATCAGCCTCCATTGATGCTTCAAAAGTTTGTGTGGTTCCGGGTTCAGAGGCAACCCAATCAGATCTGATAGCAATCTGTGGTGGTGTCCAGGGAACTAGAGCCAGGCTGTTGCTACGCTCAGGGGATTTGTCCTCCAGCTCAAAATAGTTCCCTTGATTCAAAGCATTATCTTAAAGAGGAGAAAGAAACGGGTGAGATGTTAAGAGTTCACACATACACTAGAAAAATATGCTGCAATAAGTGAACGCTGTGCAAAACTGGAAGCTAATTAAAGCAAAGCTCCAAGAGGAGACCACAGAACCCAAAAACTAAAACAAACAAGATAACCATTGGCAACTAAATCACACTAAACACCATGAATGAAGGGTACATCACGGTTCTAACACTACAAAAGGGAGATCATATCAAGCACACCAATTTACATAAGTACATTGGAATGCAAGCAGGCAGTGCCCTATTTAGAATTAATCAGTATGTCCTCAGGCCGACAGGCATATTTAGTGGAATAAAAGGCAATGCACATAACACCACAGAAGATAATATGGCAAGCCAAAATGCTTAGAAGCACACATCATGGTATATTCAACTTTCTGCATCACACAACACAACAGTAGAATATCTGCCACTCTGCATCTCTTGCTTATACGGCACATTAAGACAGGTTTGGATGGTGGAATAGATACAAATCGACATCTAAATAATCCTTTTTTATCAGCAAGAAACATCATAGTGCTATAAGTAGCCACAGCATCTCACTCATAATTAGCACTACATAATGTTAACACAAGTCCTAGGTTTACATTTGACACGGAAGATCAAGAAATAGCAAACATTCCGGGGAAGAGTAAATGCAGATATAAGTGGGAACTGAGACGGTTGGTCATAATGGACTTACTCTTTAGGCCACGTAGCACGTCTGAACTGACTATGAATGAAGAGCTTGAAATATTAGGACCAAAGAGCACATGGTTATCCACTGGTTTGTACAGAATAAGTGCCATGTCCTCACTAGATAAACAAGGTGAAATTGCACTTTCCATCATGTCTTCCCCACTAGGCATGTCAACACTACTATTGCTTTCTCCCCCCATCATCTCATATTCAAATGCAAAGGAAGGGGCTGGAGGTTCTTCCATAATAGGTGGGAGCCCAGGGTCCTTCAAACAATAAACGATATTTATTGAGCAAACTTGCAGCTGCAATAAAATATTCTGAATAACAATGCATGTGAAATGCTGAATAAAAATAGCTGCAAATGAAAGGATGCTAAGTTATGTACAGAGAAATGGATATGAAAACAATAAGCTCCCATATCAATGCAGCATGAACCTTTCTTGCTCATGAGCAGAAGAAAATAAAACTGCGACATAGATACTTATTTCTCCACAAAAACTGTTCCCTTGAAGTGATCGAACAGAAAGCAAGGTGCTACTTTGTTGGATAGTGATACTATCTCAACATTGTCAACAAACATATGTTGTAACTGCAAATGGTTAGTTATAGAGGTGATGTCATAGGAACGCCATAGATATCAACGCATGACAAACCTTGATACAGGTCTACACCAAATAAGAACCTCGCAACAGACAGACATCGAAATGTGCCAATACCTGCATGCAAGGAAATAAGACATTCTGATAGAACGGGCTGACCCACAAAAAGGTGAGGTACATGTTCCATTGCCTGCGGTCTTTGGGGAAGAAAGCAAATTTTGTTGACTAAATATTTATTCAACTGGAAGTTTCTGACAGAGCTGAACCTACTCTATAAGCTCGTATTGGTTAAATAGTAATGCGGAAACAAATTAGAAACTTGGCACAGTGCTGAGTGCACCTCCACAGCACAAGGAGCTTCTTCAGGCAAACAGTCCTGGTACAGCTCGTGGGGAATTATGACCATCCACCGTAAATATTAGTGGCCATATACCAAACACGACCTCTAGGAGACTTCACCAGGAAAAACTGACTGGATTCATCACGCATGCGCTTGTCAGATTAAGATGTGCTCATACAGATCCGAGCTTACTAACCATATATGTTGGAGACACAACAACTGGAGCGCAAGTAGATGAAGCTATTATCTATAGGCGATTGGAACTAAATATTAGGTTATATAGCGAACTATTCGGCCGCGTTCACCCTAATCGATCAATTTTACCCATAAAGAAGAAATAATCAATAAATAAATAAAAAAGACTACAAGTTTGCTATAATCAATCAAACCAGCTATACGCACGCCGTTCGCCTCTATAAGTTCACCTCGCGTGCAAAACAGGAGCACAGAATTAAGGCATCCCTATCCATGTGCGTCACTCAAAGAGACAGGGATCACCGGCTAACACTACGGAGTACGGACAATTGAAGGACAACCCAAAATGTGCCAAATAACTCACCAATCTGCGGCTCTTGGAGGCGGGACCGGAGAGGGAGAAGTCGGAGAGGCCGTCGACCACCTGCTCCAGCTCCTTCCTCTTCCCCGCAAATCCCACCATCGTCCGCGAATCCGGGCTGATCCCCCGTCCAATCCCGCGCGAATCCACCCCGACCTCGCTCGAATTGACCGCTGGCTGAGCTCCGGAGCGCGACGGCGGCTGCCCTACCGAGGGCAGAAGGGCGGGCGCGGCCGGTGGGGAGTTTCCGTTCGCGCGCCGCACGCAGGATCTTTGGGGAGGGTTTCGCGCTATTCCGCTTTCGCTCGCTCCACTCGCGTGCGTCGGGTTGCTTGCGTAGGTTGGTTGGCTCGCGGTAGATGGAAGTTTCCAGAAACGACGCGGTATTCTCTAATGGAGTGTGTTTGGCCCACACAGAGGCCCATGTGTGTTGGATATATATACCCACCCATCTAGGGTTGGAGGAATCAATTCGGCTAGTTCAATCCCGACTCTAAC